>JAQQPU010007203.1:11064-39728 GCA_029168905.1 Artemia sp. Kazakhstan ARC1039
GGGGGGGGGGGTAAAGCATAGCATATATTAAATACGTAATCTAACCTAATCTAACCTAACCTAGGCACCTTTTTCTCTCCCTAAACCCCAAAAAAACAACAGTGTAAATATCGTCAACGCATTGAAAACCACGCTAAGCATTCATTACTGTATAGCGGTGTCTTGAATTAACCCGTACAAAAGGGTTTTCTGTCGCGTCTCCAGTTTGACATATATAAAAGAGTTATAACATAGGAGTACCAAAGTAAGTATTTTGAAGTTTTTGTTTTTTGTTCGAATTCAGTCTCTTTGAAATAAATTCCTCTGTATTTGTATATCTATAACTAACGTCTTTTTAAACTTTGAAGCCAATTGAAGTAAACTTTAAGCCATTGATCCTTCGAATAATGACAAGTATATAATATTACAGTACGCAGTCATCATTTTACGTACGCACTCATTTATCATTATTTTTGTCTTTGCCTAACCCTCAAAATAAATTATATTTCAAGAAATCTCTGAAAAATATATAATATAAAATATCTCATACATTTTCGACATGATAGTTCATGTGGTATGTACAAGGAAGTCAATTGAGAGGTAGGGTGGGTACCAGGCTTTTGATGCGCCATCCTCCTTGATTGAGAAATATCTTTTTTGGTATCGTCATTAAGAAATACTTTGTTTGATATTTACATTAGATGAAGCAAAAAACAACATAGTTACCCCCATAGAGTTTGAAAAATACATTCCCTCTTCCCCTACAATTTCGTGAATTGGCGTCCTTGGGTATTTTATTAGCGTATTCACTCTTTCTCTCAGAACCTCCAGGCAGGGGCGTCCCTAGTGGGGGAGGAATACCCCTGAAGTTTTTTGGTATTCGGCAGAAATTTTGCAAAATCAGCCGAAATTTAGCAAAATTCTTGATTTCTGCAGAAAGTTCAGCATAAATCAGGTAGCGATTCGGTAAAATTTACAAAGATCGTCCCCCAATGAAATGAGCCTCGGGACGCTCCTGCCTGTAGGACCCTTCAGCATAAAGCTAAGGTTGTTTTTGTTTTGTTTTTTTTGCAGCGTCGCTGCACAGTGTCTTTTTATTTAGCTCTACTCTCTCTCCTGTCATAGTTTAACCTCAACTTACCCTCTTCCCTCAACACTCCCTGAAAATTTCAACTTTATAACCCAAGCCATTCCAGAAATATTGCATAAAGAAAGAAAAACGAGCAAAAATGGGGTTTTTAAAGGCCAAATGAAAATACTGAAAAAACACAACAAAGCGAATATTTCGGAGAGGACAAACGCCTCTCTTCTGGTTTAAGAAATTATCTTCGTCATGCTTATGGGGAGCATTCTACCAATGTTGTTACTACATTCATATCTCTTGTGAGAAAAAAAAGCTAATTTGATTAATCAACAGTATTTTCTTCATAATTGTAAAATGAACCGTATTTTACCCAAGTCAATGCGACCTTCATTTCACTTAAACACACGTAACGAACGGCAATTTACAGAACGTATAGGGTTTGGTATTTTAAGTCATGTTATTAGCGATTGCAAAAGCAAGCGCTACCGGTTAAATCAGGATATTTTCAGGCTAGAGCGAGAAATATTATGTACGATTTCTTATGCGGTTTTTCATCAAATTAAGGCTATTGCTGGAAATTCTTTTCAGCGTGATTTCAGGATTTCTAGACAAAGACTTTCTGAGTAAATTACACCGTTTAAAATTGGGAAAACTCTCTAATAATCCACCTTTTGTCCCAAAAGTGTATCCTGGTCCTGCTGTGATAAATCTCAGCTCCACGCCCCTTACATCAGAGGAAAATCAGGTTCTGTCGAAAGGATTGAAATTTTCGATAGCCCCTTCGAACCTTATAGTGAAATTATCGCGAACACAGAGGGGGCATTACATGACTCTCGTGCGGAGATTGGAGGGATTGGTGAGGTTACAGCACTTTTTGTTGAAACCTTGTTGGATTCGCCTTCTGTTAATAATCCAAATTTAAATTTTTTTAGTAAAAATCAACACTTGGTCTTACACGCACTACATAAAGATCATTCCAGGATTATTACGAAAGCCGATAAAGGCAATACTGTTGTTGTATTAGATTCAGATGATTACGACAAAAAAGTCGGAGAAATTTTTAATGATTCTAACACATTTGAACAATTAACTACCGATCCCACAGAAAAATTTGTCCAGGAAGTCCGAAAAGAGCTTTCTTATCTAAAAGGAAAAGGTGAAATCACAGATCAATTGTACAAAAGGTTTTACCCACGCGGGTACAAGTACCCTCGCTTTTATGGTCTTCCTAAAATTCATAAGCCCGGTAATCCACTTTGACCCATTGTTTCTTCTTTTAATTCTCCTACAACAAAAATAGGGAAATTCTTATCAGTTGTATTTCGCCCACTATTCAGGCTCAAAAATCCTATATTAAAAATCCCGCTGATTTCGTTTCCACGGTAAAGCAAGTTTCGGTTAAACAAAATACAAGAATTGGCAGCTTTGATGCAGATTCAATGTATACAAATTGTGATCCTCAAAAGGCCGATGATTTTGGAGCATAAACTTAATTCTAACCCATCTATATCATAAAAATCTACTCTTTCGAATCAGACACTTCTTTCACTTACAGCCCTTTGTAACAGAACTTCTTTTTACTTCCATTATAGAGGCATTTTTTATAGACAGAAATATGGGCTTTCCATGGGTGCCCCCCTTTCTCCAATAAAGGCTGATATCTTCATGGAAGACCTTGAAGAAAGGGCTATTTTGCAAAGTTTTCGTAAACCTGAATTTTGAGTTCGTTTTAAAGATTTCTTAGATGTTCGGGTGGACCGAAATGATATATGTTTCGAGTTTGGTGTCTATAGAAAACCCACACATAATGACCGTTACTTGAATTATTCCTCTAATCATTCTCCTGCTGTGAAAAGAGGATTGTAACTTCTCTAGCTGATAGAGCATTGAAAGTTTGTTCAACATGCTTCATGGATTTAGAGCTCAACCACCTTAGATATATTTTATTTGGGAATGGTTATCCAATTAGTTTAATAAATTCTTTAATTATGAAACGCATTAAAAGATTATCAGGTAGCTACACAGAAAACACAAATCAAAGGGAAAATTCAGTTTATCTTGGTCTCCCATACGTTAAAGGGGTTTCAGACCATATTTCAAAAAATCTAAGAAAAAATAACATTTACACTTACTATAGACCCAGAAAAACTATCAGGTCCCAAATTTATGAAGGTACAGACCCTATCCCGATAGGTGAAAACTCCGGTGTCTACAGAATTCCTTGTTCGTGTGGTCTTTGGTATATCGGAAGAACTGATCAGCGACTCACGGATAGATTAACTCAGCACTCTATTTGAATTAATAATACACTTAAAAAGCGGGAAAAAACAGAAAATTTTGACTCTGCCGTTGCAGAGCACATCTTTGAAAACCCAGACCATACTATTTCGTTTAATCAAGCTAGCCTAATTTCGCATGACAAAGGTATTGTCCAGCACTACAGAGAAGCTGTTGAAATTTATAAATACCAACATTTAGGTCTAGCTTTAAACAGAGATTCTGGTGATTTAAGAATAAACGAGTCATATTTCGGTTTTCTCAAAAGAGAAGCCGATACTTTAGTAATCCCTGAAATAAACCTTGAACTACTTTCCCAGCCATATAATCAAACACATGAACAACCCCTTAGGTCTCAAAGGGTGTCTGCAAGAAATGCAATAATTAAAATCCGAAATCAGATGACATAGTTCTCCAACTTATTTAATTGCTGGTTTGTTTTGTTTTTGAGTGAATGAATTGTTTTCTTTTCTTTCATTCCTCAGTTGTTCGCTAGTATCCGTCGATGGCAGTTCATTATTTTTTGGATTTTGTGCAAATCGCGGATATTGGCGAATAACTCGCTTTTATGGTTGTTAGGTATTTGGTTTTAATCCTTATAATTTTTGGCTTGTATTGAATTCTATTCATCTTTTAAGTTTTTTGGTTTTTTCTTTGGTTTTTTGTTTCTTTTAACATTGACTTTCCGCGTTTGTTTTTTGTTGTTTTTTTCTTCGGCACTTTCCTTGGATATATTTCGTTTCGCGCTGAAGAAGAGAGGCGTTTGTCCTCTCGAAGTATTCGCTTTGTTGTGTTTTTTCAGTATTTTCATTTGGCCTTTAAAAACCCCATTTTTGCTCGTTTTTCTTTCTTTATGTGATGTCAGGCCAATGTGGTTTAAGAAATTATCTTAGAAATATTGCAGATATTCTATTTTTATAACCTGGAACTAAGTAGTGTTTTTTTTTATTATTTATTTACCTTGCTAGTTAGACGTGAACAAATTGCAATTCTAATTGGGGCATATATCGTAAAAGAGTTTAGGTTGTTCGTAGATATAACATTTTTAGCTGCCCCCTCCCCAACGCAAAATCTGAGGTCCCCTTGTCATCCCGCACTACCTATGAATTTCATCAGCTATATCCCCAAAGCTATTCCCCAGATATTGCAGATATGCCACTTTGATAGCTTGGCTACTCATAGTGTCTTTAGATTTAACTCTGCCCCAACCCTAAGACAAATTTGAGATATAACGGGCCCCCAAACACCCCTGAAAGTTTCAATTCGATCTTATAAGCTGTCCCTAAGATATTACAGTTACCCTATTTGGTGGATGTCCTTCACCCAAGGTCTTTAGGATACAAGTTTCAAGCCAATCGAAGAGTGTTATGGCGCAATCTTCGAGGGCCGTACCTCCAACCTATATTCTTTTTTCACATATGAAAGCTCCTTTCGCCCGAGAACTTAGGGGTTGTAAGACAGTGTCAAACCGTTCGGCGAAAACTAAGTTTTTTGGCCCTTTTTCATGCCCCATTTTTAGAAAAAAACAATTTATTTTCCTATTTCTTCTATTGTGGGTCAGGACAATTAAAGGAGTTTCTAGCCCTGCGGTAGAAATGTGTGGGTGTAAAGTTGAAGCTGTTTGAAACTTTTTTCTCACGATTTTTTGGCCCAGTTTTCGGGACATTTTTTCCATTTTTCTTTTGCATCGGGGTCCCCTTAGTCCAAGGACTTAATAAGGTAAGTTTAGTTAATCAGAATAAAAACTTAGTGGAATCCCTTTTTGGAGCCCATACTTGGTGGGCCCAAGCCGCTGAACATTTTTTTCCGCGCAGGGACTTACACGGTTCTAAGTTTCAAACTGGTCCAAAAATAGTTTTGGCTCATTTTCAGACCCCCTAACATCCATCCAACAAAACATGTTCTTCTTGGTCTCGGGAACGATCCCTGAAAGTTTCGAGCCAACCAGAGATCCAATAACAAACACGTCCGCTTCTTCCACTGCCAGACCTACGCATAAACGATTTGTAATTTTTATTATTTACTACCCTTGCTCATGGGGCTGCGTGCGTCATGCCCTTCCCAAAGGCGTAGTTACTGCATTTTTCAGCTATTATGAAAAAATGGCTTTCTCAGAATTTGATCAAACATCTTGGGGATTTACGAGGGAACCGGGTAGCAAAAATGGACAAGGAAAGGGATTAGTAGTCCTCCAATCACTTTTGACTCTTTAGGAAGAAATACGTAATGCATAGGCTAATACCTTGAAAGCGTATGGCTCTTTATTTAGACAGCGCTCTGAAATTTATCAGTCAAAATAATTCGTTAATGTAAAGCAAGTGAAAAAAGAAGGTCTTATCACATGAAAATTAAGTAACACTGGTTTTATTAAAAAAAAATAAAGTATACATCATTGATTCCCTGAAGCATGCTTGTGCGGGAGAAAACCCTCCTAATAAATCAATAAACAAAAAATAACAAGATTATAATATTTATAATCATATTCAGCTGCAACAAAACCCTCCTAAAAAACATAATTTAACTGAAAGAGTCTGTTAATAGCTTAAAAATAACATAAATTATGCCTAATATGAGGGAAGCTAACCCCCCCCCTACATCAGCCTTTACTTCATGTGACTTTTATCCCATTAAATTTGTTTGTTTTTAATTTATTTATAGGATGAAATGTACTATCGCAAGGAAACATAAAAGCAGACTCTTCTGAAGTTTTTCGATGCTATACACCAAATTGTCATTGTTTTGGACTCCGATCTGATTTTGGTTGAATTTTGGCGAATATCGTCACGAATAAACAAGATGGTAGAAAACAATAGCTGCTTTTCTCTATTTTAAATGACCCATCAGTTTGATGCTATTATTCTAAAAGTTTACATTATTCTAAATCTCTAAGGATGGATTATGGTGCTCGCTTGACTGATCGTAAAATAATTATCTGTACGAAAACGTAGTTCGATCCCAATTTCTGGAATTTAAGAAAAGAAAAGATATGATGGCTAGGCTAAGTATTACGCGTGCAGGAATACGTATTACACGTGCAGGATGATATGCAGGCAAAAGTCGTGCTTTTTAGTGATCCTATCTGGTGACAAACGAAAAGAATGACATCCTCGATGAGGGAAGAGGTCAAGGATTTAAGGGAAATGTGGACGTCATTGAAGTGAGTAAAGAATGGAGCTTTGGATCCATTGGGAGGAGAAGCAAGCACTACTATGCTGAGCTCAGACTGTTTGGTTCTGTAGTGAGTTGTTAGTAGTAGTAGAATTCTTAAAAAAAAAAATAGTCTGTAGTAAGAGGGGAGACTGTAGTCTGTAGTAGTATGTAAAAAAAGTGAATTTAGATAATTCAGAGAAAACCCCAGATATCAAGGAGTCCTGGGCCCCAATGGTCTCCTCCTTGCTCATATTTATGTGCTTAGGTACCTTTCCTCATCTTGGAAGAGGCACAAATCCCTCTTATAAGTAGGAAAAATGTGTTTCTAACCCTTCAACAAGGTAAAAATGTTAGTTAATGTTACCCTTTTTGTCCAAGGGGTGATTGTGTCGAACAAATGGTCGTAGCAGATCAGAAAAAGCCTTATTCTAACGGAAATCAAATTTATAGTGCCCTTTTTAAGTGACGAAAAAGATTGGAGGGCAACTAGCGACCCGCTCCGCACTTTTTCCGCCAAAGACATTCCATCAAAATTTGACACTTTAATTCGGCATAGTTGAAAGATCCAATAACTATGCATTTGGGGATGACATGCCCCCCCATAGTCCCTAGCGAAAGGGCTGTAAGTTACGCAATTCGCCCATTGTTCACATATACTATTTGTTATTGGGAAACATGAACATTTGGAGGGGTGGGATTTTCCATGGGGAGAATTTTCCATGGAGAGGATAGTTTAGGGGGGAATTTACCAGGGGGAGGGAGGGTGATTCCCTGTTATGTTTTGGAAAACGGTTAGAAATTGAATATACAGAACATGCTTTTTCAAATGAATGTAGGGAGCAACATTAAAAGTTAAAAGGAACATAAATTATTCCATATATGAGAGGGGATGCGCCATCCTCAATCCTCACTCTTTACGCTAAAGTTTGACTTTTTGTCACAATTCTTGAAGAAAAACGGCTCAAACACAAACCTTTGTGTTGAATTTGAACGTGAAATATTTGTAAAGAACTAAAATGTTAGCGTAAAGAGCGAGGGTTGAGGATGTGACAGTCCCCCTATTCTGTTCGTTAAGTTTTAATGTTGCTCCTTGCATTCAGTTGAAAAAGTTTTTTTTCTTTAATTACGTAAAAAGGATAGAGAAGAAAGGAAATTCCCTTGCACGATTCAAGTAGCTCACTTTAACATTCTTTGAGAAGGACAGGGAGATGGAGCAAGAATATTTCTATATCCAGAGTTTTTACGGGTTTTGAACCCCCCCCCCCCGAAATGTTTGTCTGACTCGTAAAAACGTTACAAAAATACATACGAACTAATTCTTGAGGCGTTTTTTAAAGTTTTTTTCATACGCCCTCCCCCCCCCTGGACAAAAAGCCTGGATACGCCTTTGCTGGGGACCAGAACTTCGAACATTTTTCAGTACAGAAAAATACACTTAATTCCTTTTCATATATTTTACGCAAATTTAAGCCTCAGAGGAGACCTCGCCACTCTGAACAGCCAACTTATGAATCACAATGTACATGAGAAATTAGGCAAAACGCAAGAAAGAGTTAATAAAGAAACAGCATGTCCGCCAACGGCCTTACTCTCATCCTCTGAATTATGGCACGGGGAAGTTAATCCAGAAATTTCTTATATTAATTTGAATTTCTTCTTTGAAAAATTCAGTATTCTCGTACTGAAATCGAGGGATTTCACACTTCCAAAAATTGTGCACGTCATGTGGTATGCGAAGTGTAACGCGAGGAGGTCTAAACTGGCGGAAATATGCCTACGCATTGTACGGAGTGTGACACGCATGGAGGAGCAAGTTGTGCTCCAAAATGTACAACAGGTGGCGGAGAGGGTATCTTCTCGGCTAAAATATTAAGAAAATTTAAAAGCGACCTTCATTTCGTTTTTTAAGAAGTTTTATTTTTAATTTAAAGTAAAAAAAAAAGGGAAAAGAATAAATGCAGACATAAAGAAGTTTCTGGATTAATATATTTATAAATTCTTATTTTTCGATTAGACAGACTTTTAATCTGGCTTTCTAGGCTTAGATATTAAGAATTGAATGTAAAGAAGTTTATATTTGCTCTTTAAATCTGCTCAGGTAGACTTCACTTGTGGTTAATGTCCCAAAGAATAATTGGTCGTAAATCATTAAAGCGTTGTTTTCGGATAGTGTTTAAACCAAATTTATGCGACAAGCTAAATTGTAATATAATAAAGACTTTGTAACAGCAAATATTAATTTTTGAAAAAAAAAAACGACCTCTGTTTGTCATGCACGTTTGTAACAACAGATCTTGGGAACCCAAATTCATCATAAGAGTTCAAGTATGATATAACGCCGACCACTCAAGTTGTTCATCCATTGACGCATTGTAGAACGGTTTTTTTTCGTTAGTTTCCTTCAGCTTAGCGTGAGACAAAACAAAGAGAAGTGACAGAATATATGGGAAATATATAATTTGGGCTATATATTTGCACATTAGGGGGGGGGGGGTAAAGAACTTGGACAGTGTTAGGTTAGAAAACAATTCTTACTTCATAATATACATAATAATTGTACCGAACACATTAGGCATGCAGACGCGCTATACTTTACCCCTACCCCCCCCAGTGTGCAAATATATAGCCCAAAATTTTTTCTGAAGTATTATATTTGTATCATAATTAGGTATATTTCATTAGGATTGAGCATCAAAGAAACAGGTACTTAGATGAAGAATATTAGGTTGGCGCTATATCATACAATTATCCATCATAATAACACCAAAAAGGGGCAATTTACATTGAAATTGCGCGAAAAAAAAACCCCCAGCAAATTCATAAAAATAATGAAAGTTCCATTGATATCCCCCTCCACCGTATATATATTCGTGTTTTATTTGCGTATAGTTGAAACTTTCGTCTGTTATTTTTTATAAACTGATGAAAACAATGACAACAAAAACTTATGAAGAATTTTACCTTTGAGAATTTTAAAAATAAGATCATCCCTCAATGAGCTGTTGTCTCTAGCTAAGGACCATCCGACGTAGAGGTCAACCATTGCTGCCCTATATGCAACTAGGTCTCGGAAGATCTAAGTCTAAGTAAGTTTGACAAATTTATAGATTTGGAATCATAGGAAGGACAGATTCCTTTGATATGTACGTTGTTTTCTATTATTATTATTATCATTATTTATTCATTTTTTGCGTTCCAGGTGCTTTTGCCACGGGCCGGTCTTCACTCACATTCAAGGGGGTGCTACCATATTTCATCTAACCGTCACAAGCACTAAACGTCATTGCGTCGACAAGGAAAATCCGTCAGAACCACTAACCGTCAGAACGTCGACAGTCATAACATCGACACGCCAGGACATCGACAGTCACAATCGCTACCCGTCAGAACGTCGACAGTCTTAACATCGACACGTCAGGACGTCGACAAAATCCGTCAGGACATCGACAAAACAATTTATAAGTTTATATAGCTTTTTAATTCTAATTTCCTATGTTTTGTTGGTACATTGCAGCTTAAGTCTGTTAAGCGCTGGCCTGCAAATATGTCAATTTTGCGGCTTCAAGTTTCACTGTGATCAATTTTTGCGTCCTTTCTTCTTTTATTCACTTCAGAAATTTCAGGTTGATCTTATCGTACGTACATCATTAAGTAAATATAAACTATTGACTACCACTCTGTAGCGTAAAATAGAAAATTCCTTGTGGTACTTGTAAGATATTAAATAAAAAGAAAAAAAAATTATTAACTGAAAGTAAGGAGCGACATTAAAACTTAAAACGAACAGAAATTACTCCGTATATAAAAGGGGCTGCCCCCTCCTCAACCCCTCGCTCTTTACGCTAAAGTTTTTTATTGTTAAATAAAAAGTTGTGAGATAGAGCCAAACTTTAGTGTAAAGAGCGAGGGGTTGAGGAGGGGGCAGCCCCTTTCATATACAGAATAATTTCTGTTCATTTTAATTTTTAATGTCACTCTTTACTTTCAGTTAAAAAAAACTTATTTTTTATTTAATTTCTGAAAGTTTTTGAGTTAATGCAGCTTTTATTTTGGCTCACCGTAAATGAATAATTAAAACGAAATTTGCATATTAGTTTTACTTTTTTTTGGCTAAATGGCTTTCTCGAATTTTTTTTCTGATGTAACTTACGAATTAACTTACTTAACGAACTTCTAAACTCATATATTTTTATGACGTATATTAGGGGGTTCGCCCCCTAGTCAATACCCCGCTCTATACTCTTAAAGTTCAAATTTTGTTCCAACTCTTTAAGAATGACCCCTTAATCACAAAGGCCGTTAATTAGAATAAATAGCTCTGATGAAAGTACAAAAAAAACTTTAGCGTAAAGAGCGAGGTAATGACTAGGGGCCGAACCCAATCATATACGTATTAATTTCGGTTCGTTTTAAAATTTGATGTTGCTCCTTACTTTCAGTTGAAAAAATTGTTTTTTTATTATTTAATTTTGATCTTTTTTTATAATGCTGGGACTTCCAGCGCCTCCTTCATAGCAATGTCCCTTCCCCCATAAAAACTTCCTCCATGGAATGATCCTCTCATGTAACCTTTCTTCTGGCAAAAAATACTAAATTCCACATTTTTGCAGATAGAAGCTTGAAACTTCTATAGTAGGGTTCTCTGATACGCTGAATCTGATGGTGTGATTTTCATTAAATTTCTATGACTTTTAGGGGCTGTTTCCCCCTTTTTTCCAAAATAAGGCAAATTTTCTCAGGCGTAACTTTTGATGGATAAGACTAAACTTGATGAAACTTGTATATTTGAAATCAGCATAAAAATCTGATTCTTTTGATGCATCTATTGGTATCAAACTTCGTTTTTTAAAGTTTCGGTTATTATTGAGCCGGGTCACTCCTTACTTACAGGTCGTTACCACGAACTGTTTGATATGCCCTACCTCTCAAGTTGTTCATTCATTGACGCATGATAGAACCAGTTTTTTTCGTTAGTTTCTTTCAGCTTAGTGTAAGACAAGACAAAGATAAGTGACAGAATAGATGGAAAATATATAATTTGGGCTATATATTTGCACATTAGGGGGGGGAGGGGTAAATTATTTGGGCAGTGTGAAGCTAGAAAACAATTCTTCCTACATAATATGCAGAATATTTTTACCTAAAACATTAAGCATGCAGAGCCGCTATACTTTACCCCACCCCTAGTGTGCAAACATAGAGCCCAAATTTGTTTCTAAAGTATTATATTTTTATCTTAATAATGAAATGAAATGTTGAATAGCTAAGGAACGTTCTGCGGATAACAGATTGCCGAAGATTGTCCTTTTCGGCCAACCGTCAAGGGCTTAGCTGTGTTTGTCTCAGGTGTTTTCAAGATCAAGGGGGAACAAAACATTCGAATGGGGAAGTTACCCCTCTCCCCCGACTTGCACCCCTGTATGGGGATAACGACAATTTAGGTTTCATTTCTTTAATCACTGTAATTTTTGCTCGTTTCAGTTTCAGCATATTATAAAAGCTAATTTATGTTCATAAGTTTTAAATCGACATTTCAATGGCCGTGAAAAACATTAGTTTTTAATGCAATCCTGGTAAAAGAGGGAAAAGAAGGCAAAAAGCGACCATTTATGGGATAAGAGAAACCTACATTCATAACAGCTGCTGCCTTCAAATTACTATTACGGTTTTCATAGCTAAAATAGTAGGCTCTTCGCTACGATTTGTAAGAAAAATAGCTACTTGTCTCTTAAACGGAACGCACACAATAAATGAAGTTAGGTTAATCCTAATGTAATATACCAAAACATGATGATATTATACTTTAGAAACTAAATTATGCAAAACTACGGTAAAGAACTGTGGAAAGCAGATCGCACAGAATATAGTTACTTTCCCATTATGTGGACACCTCGGCTATAGACAGTCGAATGAATGCAGTGATGGAGACTCGTAAAGCGGGTAATTGTTATCTAAATTGATCGTAGAGCGTGGTTTCTCATTGAATCTACAATATTTAAACTGTTGTTTTTTGGGGTTTAGGGGGAGAAAAAGGTACCTAGGTTAGGTAAGGTTATGTATGCAATATGTGGTATGCTGCGCCCCTACCCCCTTAATGTGCAAATATATAGCCCAAATTTGTTTATAAACTATTATATATTCATCCTATTTTGTTTTGTTTCATTAGCATTAAACAAACTTGACTTTTTATAGGTATCCACATAATGGGAAAGTACCAGAATGTATTATATTAAATACCTAACTTAACCCCTAACTACCTGTATATATTAAATATTTAATAAAAATACACATAAATCGTAGTTTTCTCACTCAAAATTAGCAAATCATATCATCCTGTGAAATCTTACACAACTTAATTCTTGAGTGCGTTCCGTTTAACAGACAAGTACCAAAAAATCATATGAAGTAGATGAATATAGGCCCTATTTTGAACTAAGCAATATAAAAGCAAATTCTTGCTTCATTACATTCAGAATATGTCGACTAATTAGATTTTCTGGGCTAATTTTGCTTAAAGGACAGAAAGGTAGGTAAAAGTAAATGATTTCCAGTCCCTTCCAGTTAAACGGTACCCCAGCCCTCCCCCTTAACACCTACATCCAGATGCTGACAAATAAGTACAAAGAGAGTGCAAACTGGAAAAAATATCGGCAAACGTTTGTAAACATCCTAGGACTATATCCAGGTCACAGTTCATATAATTATCTGAACTGTGATCCAGGTATTAAGAGGAGCCGAGCTGGGATACAGTTGCAGCAGTAGCAAAAATATGCTTGGAAAGAATTTTCAACGGGCAATCTCTTTTGACATTGCCCATTTTATTTTGATTTTTTTTCCTGTCTGATATCTCTTAAAAATAGAATAACACCTTAGTTGGACCTATAGTAGGCTATACTGGTTGAACATAGGGTTAAGGTTTATTACACGGCAGAAAAAAAAACATATCCTTAGAATCCACTTAATTGTCTTTCCAGTAATCATTTTTGAATTAACACTTTCCAAATATAATGATCACTACACTTAAAATGTACCCCCCCCCCCTACTAATGGAGCAACAACTATTCCAGTAGATCATAAACCAATAATTTTATTTGCATATAGCCTGGGGCTATCTGAAGCACCATTAGGGAGGGAGGAGGGGGATCAGCTGCCATGGCAGCAGCCATTATATCATAGGCAGCGCAAAAGAACGATGTTGGCACAATTTATTTATTTTTTTTTTTAGACCAGGGCACTTCGTCTCGAAAGAGTTGTCGTAGAAACTTCGAAAAGCGCTCATTCGATAGCAAATTGGAAGGGCTTGTGCCCTTTTTAATAGCCGAAAGGAATTGGAAGGCAACTAACACCTCGATTTTGAGATAGCCATTTTGTTCAATGTAGTTGAAAGATCTGGAAATTATGTCGAGGGCACTCCCCCCAGAGACCTCAGGGCAAGGGTTGTAAGTTATGCCCTGGAGGCATATAATGTTTTTATAGAAAGCGTTGTCGTAAGTTCAAAAAGGGCTCATTCGAATGGAAATTGAAAGGGCTAGTGCCCTTTTTTATAGTCAAAAGTGATTGGGGGGCAACTAACCCCCTCTCACGCCCATCATTTTCCCAAACACATCCAATCAAAAATTTGAGATAGACATTTTGTTCAACATAGTTGAAAGTTCTGGAAATTAGGTCTTTAAGGATGACACCCCCCCCCCCCACATTCCCCAGGGAAGGGTAGTAAGTTATGCCCTGAGAGTATATAAGGTTTTTATAGAAAGCGTTGTCGTAAAAACTTCAAAAAGGGTTTATTCGATTGGAAATTGAAAGAGCTAGTGCCCTTTTAAATAGCTGAAAGTGATTGGAGGGCAACTAACCCACCTCTCTTGCCCACCATTTCTCCAAACCCATGCAATCAAAATTTTGAGATATCCAGTTTGTTCAACGTAGTTGAAAGTTCTGGAAATTAGGTCTTTGAGGATGGTAATCCCCTCACAGCCCTCAGGGCAAGGGTTGTAAGTTATACCCTGGGGCATATAAGGTTTTATAGAAAGCGTTGTCGTAGAAACTTCAAAAAGGGCTCATTTGATTGGAAATTGAAATGGCTAGTGCCCTTTTTAATAGTCGAAAGTGATTGGAGAGCAACTAACCCCCTCTCACGATCACCATTTCCCCAAACACATCCAATCAAAATTTTGAGATAGCCATTTTGTTCAACACAGTTGAAAGTTTTGGAAATTATGTCTTTGAGGATGACACCCCCTCCCCACAGCCCTAAGGGCAAGGGTTTTAAGCTATGCCCTGGGGGCTATAAGATTTTTATAGAAAATGTTGTTGTAGAAACTTCAAAAGGGCTCATTCGATTGGATATTGGAAGGACTAGTGCCCTTTTTAATAGTCAAAAGGATTTGAGGGCAACTAACCCCCCTCTCACGCCCACTATTTCTTCAAACACATCCAATCAAAATTTTGAGAAAGCCATTGTGTTCAACGTAGTTTAAAGTTCAGGAAATTAGGTCTTTGAGGATGACAACCCCCACACCCACAGCCCTCAGGATATCTAAGTTATGCCCTGGGGGCATATACAGTTTTTATAGAAAGGGCTGTCGTAGAAACTTCAAAAAGGGCTCATTTGATTGGGAATTGAATGGGCTACTGTCCTTTTTAATAGTAGGAAGCGATTGGAGGGCAACTAAACCCCCTCTCACGCCCACCATTTCCCCGAACACATTTAATCAAAATTTTGAGATAGCCATTGCATATAGCCTGGGGCTATCTGAGGCACCATTAGGGAGGGAAGAGGGGGAGCAGTTGTCATGGTAGCAGCCATTATATTTGGAAGAAAAGGTGTTGATTTGGAAAACCATTAGTACTAGGCTACTCTTTTTATGACAGTTTTAAGTATTTGGAACATAAATTCGAGAAGGCTTTTCCTGGTGTCTCGTTTCTTAGAGATTTGACCATGTATATGTCAACGAGAGCAGTTCAGGGGGTCTTTTGGGAATGAGGCTAGTCGTGGGAAAGGGTTCGTTCCCAGGCATGGCCGAACAACCAATAGCTGGAACTTCCGTTCCAGGAAAGTTATACTCTTGATACTCTTCTAAAGGCAGTCCATCTTTCGCCTTCGTCGTAATTAGTTGTTCTTGTGCTACCTTATTTTCTCTGTGTGAATTCTAACGTTATTTAATAAAGACCATATACCGACGTTTACTGACTATCTTCGAATTTACTTAAACCGTTACATCTGCCAATATACAAGGGCAAACAAATAAAGAAGTAGACATAGGTTTACAGATTGGTGGCAAGCGGTTAAAACTAGTGGAGCAAATATCACTAGTGGAAAACCTCCAAGTGACATTTGAGTGACCGTTATGAGTACTTACGACGACATCTTAAGCTAAATACTGGCAACATATTGAAGAGCTATTTCGCCCGCTACCAAAATTGCTTGTGATATTGAGCTGCAAATACTGCAAAAGACTGATTAATAAGACATCGAAATGTTACGAGCTATTGAACTTTCTTGAGAAACACTTTCTTTTAAATGAACATTTTTAAATAGGCTGTTACACAATGCCTAATATGGATTTCCTCGCGATAGCTTCTACCTACTAATTCAAATTTCTACAACGGAGAGTCTCCGGTTGATTTCTACCTTCACTTAGCCATTCTACGTTTGGTGGTTTTTTTTACCTGATTTTATACAGTCGACGTGTGATCTACATTTGACAGTTTCCAACCAAAATTTAACATTGTGAATTCGATAATCGAAAATTAATTCTCAATTGTGACTCCATTTGACGCTAGTGATTTAATTGAGACCAACTGCAATTGGATTTGAGAGAGACTACCTTGCGTAAGTGATTTAACACGGTTAAACAACCCAGTAAATTTTATTAGACCCTTGTTGTTAGAAGTGAAGTTTGTTGCCCAAAATCTAGCGTCCGTAATTAAAGAACGGTGTTTAAAACCAATATTTAAATTTTTAGAGTAATTGCTTTTTCAAATTTTGATCTCAATATGTCAGTTTTTATTCCTATATTTGATCCTGTGGGAACTGGATATAACAAAAAGGTTGCTTTTGATTTTGTAAAACAGTGGAGGATAAATGGCATATTTCCATCTCTTTTATTTGACTCAAATGATCCTGATTTCGATCAAGATGAACTTTATGATTACCTTCAAAAGATCAAGACATGGGTCCCAACAAACCCTCCAATTCCACTGAGCACCACCCCCAATTAATCCTCCAATAGAACAGCCTCAACAGTCCCAAGTAATAGGATCTCTAATCGAGCCTCTTTCAGTAATAACGCCACTCACAAAGTCAGAAAGTGGAAAAATAATCGAGTTTGTTTTGCAGTTACAAAAATTTCAGTTGTTAAATTGGTCTGATTCAAGAGCTTTACAGACCGCGTCACTTTTGGCCCATGGGTTGTTTCGCCGCTTTTTTGAGGATCTGAATCCCTCGATTATACATTTGTCAAGTTTAAAACGTGGATTACTTGTAGTATATGCCCCAGGCAAAATGGTTGCAGAGTTTGTAGGCGTGGTTCAACTTAAGGATGAAACAGTATTTCTATTCTATAGAAGGATGCAAAAATTAGAAAGGTCATGTAGGCTGTCCTTAGAAGCCAGTGATGATGGTGTAGTCCTTGGAAAACTTGCTCTTAATTTATTCAAGGAGGGGATCAGACCGCCCAACAAACGGTATTTGTTAGAGCATAGTGTAGAAATTTTTTGTTTAGGTAATGAGTACAAGGTTGCAATACAGTATGAACAGATAGAACAGATAGTGGGGGAAGGAGAGACGTCTTCTTCTTCCGATGAATTTCGTTCTGCTCTGACGAGGGTGAAATTTGGACCCAATGATGAAGGTTTGCAAGGTCGTGGGCGTGGAAGTGTTCAGTTCATGGTCGGGTAAGTTACGATAGTAGGCATAGTAGCGATAGATATTGTGATGAAAGAGGAAAAGTGTTTTACTCGTGGGGGGAGACACAGCATTATGGAATGTTATCGAAAATACGGATCATGCGGGAAACCAGGTCATCCAGCATTTAACTGTTTCAGTAAGGGTAGGCAGTATCAAAAGAGGAATACGCGTTATAAAAATGTACAGTTTTTTTATTTTCCCTAATGTAAATTACGAGGTAATTTTCGGATGAGACATTTTGCATGCTCTGAATTCCACAATTGACCTCCATACAAATACCATTACATTTGGGTTATCAGCTAGACAGAATAACCTCTGCAATTTTCAGTCGTTTTGTACAGGTAGCGTTGTATTACCAAAATTCATTTCGGTCGGCCCTGGAACTATGAAAATTAATCAATTAAGCTTTAGATCCAGAGATAGTAATGACATTGCAGATGGTTCTACAGTTTTATTCTATTCTTCAGATGAAATAGTAGACAACATAAAATACTCACTACACGTGGTCACTCATAATGCTAGTTTAGTGGTTATCTTTAATGACGGGGACAAGGTAATAAAACTGTCTCACCGCAAGATTTTGGTAGAGTTTGAGGAAATTTCTAATGAATTAATTTAGGCTGCTAAGGCAGATATAAAAATAGAAACCGAGAGAGATTACTTAGGTTTAGACCATGAACACATAGGACAACTTCAAAGAGAAGACGCCACATTAAAAACTAATTGAATACCTTGAGGTGATAGGAAAAAGGTCAAAGGCCTGTATTGCTACCCACGGAAAGGGAGCTGGTTTTGAGGTCCCGCGGGATGTAGGATGCCTCGCGGGATGGTTTCGATGCACTGCGAGATGGTATTGATGCCTCGCAGGGCGGTTTGGCTACCCATGGAAATGGAGCTGGTTTTAAGGTCCCGCGGGATGTAGGATGCCTCGCGGGATGGTTTTGATGCACTGCGAGATGGTATTGATGCCTCGCAGGGTGGTTTGGCTACCCATGGAAAGGGAGCTGGTTTTGAGGTCCCGCGGGATATAGGATGCCTCGCGGGATGGTTTTATTGCGTAGCGCTAATAGTAATGTAGAGATATCACTAGCAATACTGCCATTTGTCGAACCACAAGTTAGTAAAACAAACCCAAATAGGTCAAAACTGAGGCGTTGCGCAGCAACAAAAACCCCAAGGATTTTATTGAGAATAATATCTTGACGTCATTGCAGCATGGTAAGCCAATCAAACTGCAATGGTTGACATATCTATTCCATTATTTATAAGTTCATGCAATTTCATTTATTTGTCGCTGGTATTTTCAGGATTAATTAGCCTTTCTCGGTCCTTCCTTTTGCCCTAATCCGAAGTTTATACATAATCCCAACTTTCCTTGTCCTCTCAAATTCAGGGGTATGGGGAACAAGTCTATATTAAAGTATACAGAGAAAAGTGAAGTGTTAGAATATCCAGTTTCCGACTACTGTTGGTAGTCTGGTTCGTTTATACTATGTAAGTGTTTCCTTATGCAAGTATTGTGTAGTGTTTATATTATGTAATTGTTTACTAGTTTATGCTGTATAATGTTAGTAGGTGAGAAGTGAATAATTTGGGAAGGGTATCGAATGTTTTGAATTCTAATAAAGTTTGAGGGTTTAATGAGAAGGGGATAAGCCAAATTTGGGAAATTTAACTTAAAACAGGGGGGAGAATCTGTAAAGTATTTGGAACATAAATTGAAGGCTTTTCCTGGTGTCTCGTTTCTTAGAGATTTGGCCATGTATATGTCAACGAGAGCAGTCCAGGGGGGGGGGGGCTTTTGGGACTAAGGCTAGTCGTGGGAAAGGGTTCGTTCCCAGGCATGGTCGAACAACCAATAGCTGGAACTTCCGTTGCAGGAAAGTTATATTCTTGGTACACTTCTAAAGGCAGTCCATCTTTTGCCTTCGTCGTAGTTAGTTGTTCTTGTGCTACTTTATTTTCTCTGAGTGTATTCTCACGTTATTTAATAAAGACCATATACCGACGTTTATTGACTATCTTCGAATTTATTTTTATTTTTTTGCTGTTATTTGACATGAATGAACTAACTGTCCATGATAAACGAGCCAAAAAGTAGAGTAGAAAATGGAATAGCGGCTCTCCTGAAGGAGACATAGTAGAACAAAAAGAAACATTTTTAAAGTGCCAATTTTATGTTAATTTTGGTACTTGTGTAGAAAGCGGTAAGTGCGAGATAAGTGAAGTTTTGTTAATGCTAATGAAATAAAACAAAATAGGATAAGAATATAATAGTTCAGAAACAAATTTAGGCTATCTATTTACACATTAGGGTGGGGGGGGGGATAAAGCATAGCATATATTAAATACATAACCTAACCTAGCCCAACCTAGGTATCTTTTAGTCCCCCTAAACCCCAAAAAACTAAAGTTTAAATATAGTTCCTGGAGTGAGAAACACTTTGTTTATACCCCACGAGGCGACGAAAAGCTGTTTTCATAAAGATCTTTGCAATCAATTGTCGCGTACTTACCGCTGTCTACACAAGAACCTTAATTTTTGTGCTTTTTTCACGCTTTGTCAATTCATCCTCAGCTCCGTCTGAGTAGACCTAGAAACCTAGAATCTCATATAGACCTAAGCTAAACGAAAAACTAACAAAAAAATAGCAGAATCCTTGCTTTATAATATACAGCAAGTACCCATGAATCATACATTTTAGTGTTTTCCCATTTTTATCTGTTTTTGAATAAGTTTTTATTAGTTTTTTTTTACATAGTCTAGGACATGAGGCCATTAAGTAGTCTGGGGATGAAAGCCAAAAACTGAACCATAAATGAACATAAAATTGTGTCTCTAAAATGAAATATAAAATTGTCTCTCTTTTAGTTCTAGCATGTCGCTTTTTGAAGAGCCACTTTTCTAGACTTTAAGCGCCCCCACCCAAAAAAAAACATAAAAACAACAAAAATATAAAAATATAGGGTAAAATTCTACTTTAGCTACTTTGGCTATCTTGGAAAGGGGTTAGGTTAGGAAAATGAAACTTTCAGGGATGGGTCTACATGCTAAAGTATGGCCCGGAAAGGTATTTTGAAGTACATACCTCCACTCCCTCTCCCTCTAGAAGGTCCTGACCTTTGATGACCTTTAAAAATCTGTGCGTTATAAAAGTGAAATGTTGCTAAATAGATTTTCTGCTTAAATAAAGTGCAACAAAATTGTTTTCAGCTTCACAACTTTGCTCAATCCCAATTTATAAGGTTTTTAAGATATGCAAATACATTTTTTAAACTTCGAAAAAAAAAACATTGATATGGCTTAAAATTCTACTCAAATAACAGGACTTGTAAAGAGAGAGAAAAAGAAACTGATAACTGAAAATTAGGTAATTTTATACCTTAGCCTGAAGACCCATCCCTGAAAGTTTCATTTTCCTGACCTAACCCCTTTCCAAGATAGCCAAATGTAGTATTTTACCAAATATAGCATAAGGCTATATCTGGCCCTATTAGGGGAGGGGGTTGTAATGCAATTGAAAGCATCAATTATATTTTGAAAGATTTGGCTAATGAATGTAAAAGCTAACTATATGCTTTCTTTTTTCCAATCTTATTTTTGCCCTACAGTTAAACATTGACCAAACATAGGCTAGGCGGGTTCCAATTTAGGCCTACTTATACGAGGTTAAAAATATGTGAAATCCTTGAAAAAGAATTAATTCAACGAGGAGGGGGGAGGGAGGAGAGTAATCTCAAATATCGTTCTTTGGTTGGCTCTGGCCCGCTTATGCTTGGTGTCGACGATAAGGCCTGAGGTAATTAGGAATATAAGTACCATTGAGCTTGTCCGCCGCTTGTTTCACCGCGTTCGCATCATTAAGTTCCACAAATGCATATCCACCTCTCTTAATCAATACTGATGAACATGTGAAATTATTCTCCTCTAGTAAATCTCGTATTGCCTTTTCATCAGCTCCAGTAGGCAAGTTGCCCATATACAATTTTGAACCCATTTCAAGATCACAATTCTCTACAACAAGAAATTCTACTACTGTTAGGCCTAAAGGTTTTTAAGGTGATTGAGGGGAACATCCTCACCCGCTTCATTTTATTGGTTAGAATTCGATGATGACGTAAATAGGCCTGCTAGCATTAATACTATTATTTGGCTCACAACAAATTCTTTTTCGGAATGAATAGGGGATTTCGATCGTTAGACGTGATGATATTTGATACCAATACTAGTACTGACACCGAATTCAAAATGTAACAACATTAATTTCATATAATTTCTTTGCTGCGTATAAGAATTCTGTACGAAAGGACGGGATCTATGTCACCGGATGCTGAATAGGAAACGGTTACATGCATCTAAAAGACAGTGGCCCAGCGTTGCCAACGCGGTACAGTTGTACACTTTTAGTACAATGTAGAAGCCATGGTACAATCCTTTACATTAGGAAATTTTTAGTACGATACAATTTTTTAAAATAAATCTTAGTTTTATTTGCTCCTTTCTGACTCGGATATCTGTTCAAGTTTTATCGATATTTTTCTTCTGGTTACAGAAAACTTTCAACGTGCTGTTCAGACGGTACAAATTAATTCCTTTCGGCACAATTTTAGTCAGAAAATTGGTACAGTTTATTTAAAAGCGTTGACAACGCTGCAGCGCACAAACCCTTTGTCTTGTAAACACACAGGTCGGATGAAATGGGGAGGAGCATGGCAGTGTCCAGGGCGGTTACTCGGTTAGACCCCCACCCCCCAATAAATTTGTCCGACTCTTACAGAATTAAAAACAATATATTTAAACAACTTTTTGCGCACAGAGACCTTGATAATCACTTTCTGTAATCCCCCCGTAAATCGTAGACACGGCCCTGGGAAGGGATGTTGAGGATTTCGCCTCTGGAATGAATTGCTAAGTGCATTAAACATCACATTTTTCCATCTTCCTTAGCGGATCTGTGAGCGTATAAGGGGAGACTCTTTGACCTAGTCTTGGGGGACCTTGTCTTATCTCTCCTATGCGAGTACACATTTTACTATATAGGATTATTTTTTCTATTCGTCCAAGAGCCTAGGCACGTCTGAGGGTCTAGGCTTTGGGTCCAAAGCCTTCCCGAAGTCCATAGCTTTATTCTGTATTTCTATTCCAGTCCTGCTTTCGAGAAATTTCTAGGTAGGCTACTTGTATAGAATCCAGAAAACACGCGAGAATTGTATTGGGAAAATCAGATAGGCATTACCCGGTACTCATATGAGACGCTGTATAGACAAAGGGTTTCTCACTCCAGAAACTATATTTAAACCTTAGTTTTTTGGGGATTTAGGGGGAATAAAAGGTACCTGGATTTGGTTCGGTTAGGTAAGGTTACGTATTTAATATATGCTATGCTTTACCCCCATCCTCCAAATGTGCAAATATGTAGCCCAAATTTTTTTCTGAACCCTTATATTTTTATCTTATTTTGTTTTATTTCATTAGCATTAACGAAACTTCACTTTTCACGTGTTTTCTGGATTCTATACAAGTACCGATTCCAATTTATTTCAAGCAGAAAAGGCGCACCCACGAAAAGTATTTTTCACTGCAACTATATAAAGGTCGCAGCCAATTCCAAGCATGAAAAATGTGTATTAAACATTTTAATTTTTATGCGTGCAAACCACTGGCAGATCCAGGGGGCTCAGGGGGATCCCGCCCCCTTTCCCCAGGATGTTTCTGGTGCCCCCATTCCGTGTTTTTTTTCCTTTTTTGCACTCTTTTTTGAAAATAAATTTGTCAATTTGGTCAATTATTGTCACATTACCCCCCCCCCCAAGGTTTTAGTCTAGGTCCACCCCTGGTCCAAATCTTGATCAATTTTGGCATTGCAAACATACATGTCAGCAAATTTTCAAGTGGAATCTATATTAAACCAGACACAAACTACTGTTTTGTTGTTGTTGTTTTTTTTTTTTTTTTTTTTTTAATTAAAAATTTGCTTTTTATTTAAAAAAGGTAAAAAAAAAAAAATTTAACCCAAAAAAAAAAAAAAAAAATACGCATAATTGTGGAAAAGAGTCCAGTTTACACACCATGGTGGGGTAATAATCCTTATAGGATTGAAGACCAGGTAATTACCTTCCTTTCCTCTTGAAAACTCCACATTTTTGCATCACCCGGGGAAAAATGATTTAACTGGGTAAATAAAAAAACAATTTTCGAAACCTATCCTGCCTGCCTCTTGTTCCTAGCAACTAAATATTTTGTTCTTTTTTTTTAATATTGACAAAGCTAAAGAAACATGCTTGCACCCTGCATAACATTGAGTGTGTTCAGTTTCGGAGAGTGCTAAACTTTAGACTGATTATCATATTGCAAGAAGTATTGATCAATTAGATGATTTTGAATTCGAAAGGCTAGAGGCCTAATTGGAAAACTGGAATACAACATTTGTATGGTCACTTCCAGTAACATGAATTATGTCCCATTGGTCACAAAAGACTACTTTAGTTTTTTACAAGGGAGCAGTGGTGAAGTCAGTGCACGGTGCTATGGTACAAATTTCAATTTAATATTTTGGACAAAACTGAAAAACATCTCGCTTTTCTAATCAGGAATATGTACAACTTTTCTGTTTTTTCTATTTTGTTTCTATATTACTACTTTTCTCTCCTATTTTATTCTTTTCGACTTTTCTATATTTTACTCTTCTATTATTTACTTGCATTTTATTTTATTAGGAATAACCGGTTTTTACCTGTCAGCATTCGAAGAAAATTAGCTTAGGTTCAGTTGAAATCTATGTTGTAGGTGTATTTTTACTAAACATTGATTATATAGAAATGGTATATAGATTGGGTTATGTTATGTTAGGTATTTAATATAATGCGTTCTGTGCGGCCTCCTACCATAATTCTATGTTGTGGTTTTCATAATTTTGTTACTAAGTATTGTATATTCATCATATGTGTGTATATTTCATTATGATTAACAGAACTTAACTTCTCGAGAGTGTACTGGAAAATACACAAGTACCTTCTATTTTTTCTTCTTTTTTACTTTTCTATATTTGGCTTTTCTATTATTTACTACTTTTCAATTTTATTTTATTAGGAATATGTGTTACTTTTCTAGGAATGTTGTACTACTTTTCTATTTCTTTTCTATACCTAGGAAGCCCAACTTCAAAACCACAGAAAAAACAGCAACGATGTCTTCCAAAGGTATGAAGGACGACCCTATAAAATATTGAATATTCGCATTCTGCACAAAAACAAACAAAACATATTTGCCCTGAAGTATTGCTAAAATTGAAGGAATCGCTTTAAAATTATGACTTGTGTTTTACAATCAATCAATAAAGCAACAATACAATAATGATCAATAAACAAGTGAGTCTTGTTGAACGCTTTGTATAAACATTAGTTTCTTTAAACATTTTCAAAAACAAAGAAAAAATAAGCAGAGGGATATTATAAGCTAAACAGAGCGATAATCAAAGTCTTGTTAAAGTCGAACTTGAATGAACAGGAATTACTGTGAATAAACAAATGACACCAATAACAATATGGCATTAAACGAATAATCAAGTAAAATTAAAAACAAACAGAAATGCTACAGCTAGGGGTGAGCTGACAACACTTGAAGCCCATAAATCTAAAGGTTCTATTTAAACTTTAATGAAAACGAAATACGTTTTGAACAGTTTTTCTTCTTCCATCCCCTGCAAATTTCAACTAAATCCCCCAAACCGTTTTCAAGATATTGCAAATGCATTATTTTTAAATTTTGGGAACATCTAGTGTCTTTCGATTTACCTCGCTACTTAGCCGAAGGTAGATTCTGATTTCCATGCTTTTAGGCAGATAGGAAACAAAACATTTTGACACCTTCCCAAGCCAAAATTTCAAGTCCAATTGCCCCCCACCCAACATTCGCCGGAGGTTTGAACTCAATCCCCCAAGCTGTCTCCAGAAATGGCTATTATGCTATCAAACGAGGGTACACAAAACTTTCTTTTGATAGTGCAAAAACATTTCGGCAGATTGAAAATAAAAAATCCCTATCCCCCAACATGAAATCTGAAATACCTTTGCCCCCTGTCCACTCTCCCTGAGAGTTTTAACTCTATCCTCCAAGCCGTTCTTGGGATGTTGCAGATATGCTATTTTGAGGGCTTGCAAATACATACTATCTGTTGATTTACAGTAAAAGTTGAAGTAACTCTGAAAATAATAATTAGCAGAAATTTTCTGAATTAAATAAACCGAAAATTGTGCTTATTATTGCATTTACCTCAAAACAGGACATAAGCTCCATTGGCACCAAGTATCTTTAGGGAGAACAGCTTTGTAGCGAAAAAAATATGCTTGATATGCCCAGGGGCTCGGTTAGCTTTGGAGACCCAAGCTTTTGCACGGCTACGAAAAAGGAGTGATTAAAGGCAAGGGCGTATCCAGGATTTTTTTTTTGGGGGGGGGGGGGGTCCTTTTTGGGGGGAGGGAGGACAAAAAATTAAAACGCATCCAAAATTTGTTTATATGTATTTTTGTTATGGTTTTACCAGTCAGACGAAAATTTGGAGGGCGGGGGTTCAAACCCGGCAGCCTTCCCCCTGAATACTACATTGATTTAAGGTTACTTAGGGGGTAGGATAGAAATCAGAGAGATAAAAGATAAATGTAACATTCAAATTTCATTTCCATTCAATGTTATTTCCAAATATAATAATCCCTGCCATTGCAATTTCATCCCAGCCTCCATCCTTTAATGAGGCCAGATACAGTCCTTAGCTATACAGAAAGATGTACTAATTTTACTTGTTTGTTTTTAAATTAGCTTTATTTTGCATTATAAAACTACCCTTGGTGAAGAATAAGCACATAAATAATGGCATGCCCACAAAATCTCCCAACATTTTGTTATTTCCTAGGGTAATATATGGGTCCATTAGGGGGTTAAGATTTATTATGAGGAAGAAACTGGATAGGAAAAAAATAAATATACCATTAAATTTTGCATTCAATGCTCTTTTACAGTGTAATTACTATTAGCATGTCATTATTTCAATCCTCACATCCCCTAAATGGCCCCAGATATAAGCCTCGGCCTTCAATGGTTTTACATAATATTTTGTGCTTATTCCTCATCAAAGGTTATTTATAAATGAATAATAAACAATACGTTAAACAATTAACCTATTGGGGGGAGGCTGGAACACAATTGCAGCAGCAATTATTATTTTGTTTGTAAAGAGAAAACTAGCATTGAATAGGGAATTTAGTGTTTATTTTTTTCCTATCTGTTTTGTCCAGTAAATACTTAGTGGTCCTACTCTCCATAAGGATACACTATAGAAACTTTTAAACTACTGTAAAACATTCTAAAATACATACTTGTATCATTCCTAAATGTGCTTTGCTACATTTTACCCTTGATCCCCAGTGTAACGGATAGATATATAGCCTAAATTAGATTAATATATGGCCACAAACCCCAGTCTAATGGACAACTATATAGTTCTATGCATTGTATTTTCAATAGTATGATTGTTTCCTTCCTGCTACCTTTTATCATTTGCTGCTAACTTTTCCTGGTCTGAACTTTTCTCTGCTGTGAATAAATACAAATTCTTGAGTTTCTGAACATCTTTGACCTCAATCTTTACTGTGTCTCTTGTCAGATATTTACCACTGCCAGAATGTGGAAATTTGGAATGTTGTCATTTGACAACAACCAGTAGCAGGGTAGTTAAAAAGTACCAATCATATAATACATTCATTTTAAGAGAACTGGTAAAAAGAACAGTTGCTAAGCATTTTAGCAAATTCGAAATTTCAGGAAACATTTTGATTCTTGTTCAGACACAGAGACACGCTTCACTTTTCACACATAACCCATGATTAAAAACTTCAAGTCTATAGTGTTGTTCTTATCTGTCAACATAGTGTGGATAGATATTCATAGCATCATAACATATGCTCTCATGAACCCAGACCATGGGGATTCATCTTTACTGGGGCACTGCAACAACAAGTTTGTTCTCATCATTAACCCTTGGAGCAAACTTGCTGCAAAGGAATTTCCTGAAGATGTAGGAATTCAGCAAGTTTGTGTCAGAACTCAAATAAAGATCCTGGTTTTGCCTTTGGCTCTCAAGATTTTTCAATCTACGAAGCCAAGAATTACAAACTATCATATAAATAATATGAAAGAACGTCTTCATAATCCATTTTTTTTCGTTTTGGTATAAAGGAATGAACTAATTAAATTTATCAACACCATCCATGTGTAAATTGTAATGTGTTATAGCTTCTGATCTTGGAACAAAAATTTACGTCTCTTTTTCTTTGTTGGGAGTTATTACCTTAAATTGCAGCTTGGAGCAATCTAAGGATTTCTCCTTGAAGAGCTTCAGAGTTGATGATTTAAGTTGTATTCCAAATTCTTTAGTGACCAGGTGCAGTATGCTCATCATTAGCTTCCCAGTTGAGTTTATACTCCCTGGAGGACTGCTCAGTATCCAGCCTTTGTTAGAAGATGTCCACAGATTCAGCAGTACAAGTTTCTTCAGAGAGTTTATTCCAACTGTTGACAATTCTTGAGGAAAAGAATTGAGTGCAAACTCTGGATAGGGTAGACTGCTTAACAAGTGTCAGGTGATGACCTCTAGTTCTTGAGTTAGGACTGACAGTGGGAAATAATGTTGAGAGCATACTAGCCCTCATTAACTTATAGGCTAAAATTGTATCACCTCTATTTCTCCTGTATACAAGTGTTGGGAGTTTCAGCATTTCAGCTTTGCTAGTCTTGTAGGGTAGAAAAGTTCCTGCATGCCAGATATCACTTTGATGGTATGCCTCTGCACACCTTCCAATACTTTTATGTCTTTTTAAAAACACAGGAAGGCTAGAGCCATCCCAACTTCTAGCTTTGGGTGTACACGTCCCTTATGCAAAAGACTGATGACTTTAGCAGAAGAAGTGAAAGAGTATGCTTAATCAGCCCCATAGTTGAACCAGTGCCAGCAGCAGACTTCTAAGCATGAGTGCTGAATTTCAATCCATTATCAATAGTGACTCTAAGATCTTGCTTAGTATTTACAGAGGAGAGCAGGTGGCCTGAGGAAAAATAAGAGTGACATTTTGCCAATTTGCCAATTCTTTTTATTGCTTCGTTTCCTAGAGATCCTAAGCTTCCCAAAGTTTGATAAAAATATGATGGTCTTGTTGTTGTACCAATAAGCAAGGGAAATGTTTTTTTTCCTTTCAACAACTTCACCACCTGCTGCA
>JAQQPU010007204.1:0-15784 GCA_029168905.1 Artemia sp. Kazakhstan ARC1039
CATTTATTTATACCTAGTGACATTTTTTCGACGGGAAAATGTCCCTATGGTTTGTCCTTTGAACTGTTGAACATTTATAATTTTATTGGTTTAGTTATTTTAGATGACTATTTTGACAAAGGCCTTTTAATCCATGGCAAAGTTAGAAATTTTCTTTACAATTTTAAATTGTAAAGAAAATTAATAAGGCTATTAAATTGTAATAAGGTTTCCAATTTTAAAGTTTATAAATTGGAAAACGTAGATTCTTGTTTCGTAAATCTTTCGAAGTCAAAACTAAAATTTAGCTCTATGAACTGATTAAAAAATAATATTGTTTAATTTGGTTCTGTACCTCCTCAAGATGACCTGAAAGATAAGACTTAATACCAATCTCCAAAATTCTATCTATGCTCTTTAACAACCTGGATACACTTACATTCTTTTGAATTGGTTAAATTGTAAGAGCAGAAGTAGTAATAGTATAAACTTAATGAATTTTATATATTTGGAATTAGGGTAAAGAGCCAATTCTTTTGCTTATTTATTGCTATCAAAATTCCAATTTTTTAGAGTTTCGGTTACTACTGGGCTGTGTCGCTCCTTCTTACAGTTCGTTACCAAAAACTGTTGAAATTTTTTTATTGCTGCGGTTAAATTAGTAAGCGACATTAATTGACTGTTCTATCTGGTATCAGAAGATAAACAGTGTTTTTATTTTTTATTCCCATTTATACAGACTTGTTTTTTTTTTATTCTCAAAGGGGGTAGGTCTTATAGCTTTTGAAGCAAATATTGTTGGGCTTTCACCTGAGAAAAATGGCATTGAAGGAAAAAATAAGACTCCAATAGTGGATTACGCAGGTGATTCGAGTGCCCTAGATAAGAATGTTAGTGAAATAAAAATATGAATTTTTAAAAGGTTTTGGGAGCTCAGTGTGCTAGATTAAGTTGTGGTACTAATTTTAGAAGACTATGCGATTGGGGAGAACTTCGATTTTTGCCCCCGCCCCCCTCCATCATCACTTCCACAATGCAAGTAAGAAAAACCTCAGTTTGGTGCACCTTCAGAAGCTGCTCCGGGTATCGGTCGTCCCCCTGCCCCCTCTAGTTACGCCATTGTTTCCGGAGTGGTTCTATATGAACACCTTTAGGAGGGGAGCTTGTGAATGATAGATTTAGTTTTAGTTTCGGATTGTATTAAAACCGAGCTGGAGTCGGCTCCTCTGCTTTTGCCTCCTGGCTTTTGTCTGTTTTGTTCCCGTTTGAATTGAAAACAAACAAAGATTGGTGAATTACAAGATAAATATTACGTGATGAACTTAGGGAGTAAACTATAGAAAACTAAATAGTTTGGATAACAAGAGGATGCTATCCACTCTGTTTCCAAGCCTTACTGAACGTGTCTATATAGAGGTATGGAGGTATACTTGACGCACATGAATTTTTAAGTCAACTTTTTTTTTCAGGTTGTTGAAACCTACAATAGAGAAGTTTTTTTTATATTTTATTTTTTCTATTTTCTTTTGAGTGCAGGTGCACCTACTGCATCACTAGTTTTTCAAGAAATAAAAAAAAAAATCAATAAGTGCATCCACTATGGGGATAGGTGATCACTTTCAAGTGAAGAATAATTGCCATTTGATGCTGATGCTTTGTGATAAAACATGATAATGATAAACATGACATGATAAATGATAAAGTTTTTTGCAAAAACAAATGTGTGGAAATTTGAAAAAATAGTGCAAATCCCCACAAAAATGGTGCTGGATAGAAATGGGAATTGCACCATTGGAATCACCACTGCCAAAGCATTACAGTCCTCTACTCGCCCATATTGAGCAACAAGGAAATTCAACTTTTCAGATGGTACGCAGTCATGTGTCTTTTTTTCGCTTTTTTTTCCTTCGTAGAACTAATCCTTATTAGTTACTATCATGATATTATCATTGTTGGATAATCTTTTCTGTTTTCTTGAATGTACATGGATTTTATGAGTGTTGGCTTTTTATTACGAGACTATCTTATTACTTGGACTATCTGTCTTGGCTTTTCTCTGTCTACAATTACCCAGCCCAGTCTTGATGCAACCTATGCAACCTATTGCCCAAAATACTTGATAACTTCAATTCATTTCTTGATAACTCGTATATATGATTTTTATTATTTAAGACCCCCTGATAAGACGCTTGATAATTTTTAATTCGATAGATATATATTATTTTGTGGCCAAAGAAGTGATTACGTATTTGTTTTTAGTGTGTCATCAATACAGATTTGTTAATTTACATTTTCGTGCCATTCAACGCAACTTTACGGATTTGACAGCCATCCAACAGACTTGACGGAAATATGGATGAAAGTCGGTATATAGAAACTGAGTTATTCTTTTTTATGGTGAATAGTCATTGAAATTAGTTCACTAGATTTTTACCTTCTGTGAACGTAAAGTTCACATTTAGACATTTGTAACAAATCCATAACGGTAATATTCAAGTGTACCTTGTTGTGGGCGTAATCTGATTTTAGCTTTTCTTTGGGGGGGGGGGGGGATTCTGTTTTTCAGAAGGAATAAATTCTTCACAATGCATATAATTTTTCCAAATTTAAAAGCATTTTTGGTATATACTTGCCTATAAATGTATCTGATGTTAATATAATTACTTTCAAAAACATTTATTTTTGTATTTAAATGCTCAAAGACTTGTATGTCAAATAGTTTCTGATCAATAGCAGCGCATCTGAGGCCGCTCTTCTGCGCAATTCTAGGTTAAAGCCGAGTTTCAGTAGGTATATATTTTAAGGAATTCCAACGAATCAGAGTAAAACTGGGGACTTTTCAATTTTTCTTTTTCCGGGGCTATTGAGTATGAGTCTTAATAAAATTTTGCTGAATGGAGTCAGATTTGGAGTAACAGAAATAATGTAAGAGCCTTAAGAGTCGGAGTTATTGACACATAAAGACATTTTTTGTTAACATAAATTTGTGCTTTTATACTAACATAAAACTTATAGCATAAATGTTAGCTATTAACAGGTTTATTAAAATTATATTTAGAGAAGAGTTTGATAAGACTATGTACTTTTTTACGACCCCCTAAAAGTTATTTTATAACTTTTAAGACCCCCTAAAACTTATAGAGCCTTAATGAAAATCACACCATCAGATTCAGCAGATCAGAGAACGCTACTGCAGAGGTTTCAAGCTCCTATCTGCAAAAATGTGGAATTTTGTATTTTTTGCCAGAAGAAAGATCACGGATGCGTGTTTATTCGTTGGTTTTTTTTTTTTTCCAGGGGTGATCGTATCGACCCAGTGGTCCCAGAATATCGTGGGAGGGCTCATTGAAACGGAAATTAAAAATTCTAGTGCCCATTTTATCTGACCAAAAAAATGAAGGGCAAACAGGCCCCCTCCCAAGCTCATTCTTTTCCCAAAGTCACCCGATCAAAATTTAGAGATAGCCATTTTGTTCAGCATGGTCGAAAATAAAATAACTATGTCTTTTAGGATGACTTAATCCCCCAAAGTTCCCGGGGGGAGGGCTGAATGTTATGAACTTTATCCAATGTTAACATATAGTATTGGTTATTAGGAAGTATACAGTAGTTTCCAGGGGGGATTTTTTCTGGTAGCGGAGGGGGATTTTTTCTCGTAGCGGGGGGGATTCGGGGGTTATGTGGGAGAATCTTTACATGGAGGAAGTTTTCATGTGGGAGTGGACATTGCTATGAAGGGGGCACCGGATTTCCCAGCATTATTTTAAAAGAAAGATCAGAAATTAAATAAAAGAACAATTTTTTCAACTGAAAGTAAGGAGCAACATCAAAAATTAAAACGAACGGAAAATATTACGTATACGAATGGGTTCACCCCCTAGTCAATACCTCGCTCTTTAATTCCAAAGATTTTTTAGTACTTTCATACGAGCTATTTATTCTAATTAACTGCCTTTGTGATTAAGGGGTCATTTTTAAAGAATTGCAACAGAATTTGAACTTTCGTGTAAAGAGCGAGGTATTGAATAGGGGACGAACCCCCTAATATACGTATTAAAAATATATTAATATAGAAGTTCGTTACGTAAGTTAATTCGTAAGTTACGTATATTTATTACTAATAAGAACGTTAGTAAATAAAACTAAACAACGTTCGAGAAAGCCATTTAACCAAATAAAAATAAAATTAATATGTAAATTTGTTTTAATTATTTATGTACGGTGAGCCAAAATCAAAACCTGCATTAATTCAAAAACGTTCAAAAATTAAATAAAAAAAAACAAGTTTTTTTAACTGAAAGTAAGGAGCGACGTTAAAACTTAAAACGAACAGAAATTATTCCGTATATGAAAGGGGTTGTTCCCTCCTCAACGCCTCGCTCTTTACGCAAAAGTTTGACTTTCTCACAACTCTATTTTTTTAAACAATAAATAACGTTGCTCCTTACTTTCATTTAAAAAAAACTTGTTTTTTTATTTAATACAGAACAGAAACTGAACACAGAACAGAAACATAATTGAGTTCTACTCAATGTTGTATCCAGGATCTTTGTTGCGGGGGGGGGGGCACAAAAAACTTGAAAATGTATCAAAAGTTTTCTACATGCAATTTTGTTATTTTTTACGTGTCGGACATATTTTTTCAGGGGGAGTTCAAACTGGGTACACCCCCTCCCCCAGTCCCCCTGGGAACCGGCCTTGGCCCTAGCCATTGGAAAAAAATGCAGAGTATATACCTGCATTTGATCACGTGCATTTTCTTGGGGGATTTTTGAACTAATATAAGAAGCGGTAGTTCTTTCTGTGCATGGGTATGATTTAATCTTGAATATGAATCGAGATCTCCACAAGATTTAGTCAGAAGTAGCAGTTAATGTCCTAGAAATGTGCCCATTGCGAAAGTATAACGTTTTTGTAATTAAGGGAGGAAGTCAGGGTAGGTGTTGATTTTATGTGGAATCCGGTGCAAAGGGGGTTGTATTCTATCTCTGCTTTACGTTTTTTCATTTAATTTGCGCTAAGGAGCATAGAAAGGACTATGTAAAAAATGGTATCAAATGGTAATGTAAAACTCTCATAGACTTACTTTACGCAGATGATTTGATGGTAGTAAATAAAAATATTTGTGAATTAGCAAAAATAATCAGGGTGCAAAATAGGTTTGAAAATTAGTTTTAAGACTAAGTCTCTTGGTGATTTTGATGATGAAGAGGTTTCATTGGGTAATGAGAAGATAAATAAAACGGACTTCACTTGCTTAGACAGCATTATTGAGTTGGATGATGGATGTATTGAAAATGTAAAAAGGAGAATAGTCAAGGTGTAGGATGTGTTTCCCTGTTGAGAAAAATTTGCAGAATTGGAAAATGAGTCTGTGAACTGAAATTAGAATATTAGAAGCTACAGTGATGAGAGTGGTCAAGCATGGTTTTGAAATGTGGGTACTTCGGAAGATGGAGGAACATTTGTTTATGTTTCCCAGAGGAGTTACCAACGGATAGTTTTGAGGTACCCATTTGACTGACCGTATTTCAGATAGTAAGCTGTACAAAAGGTATGGTTCTCTCCTGGTTTCTAGGGCTATAGTGAGAGAAAGGTTGAGATGGCTAGCACATGTTCTGACAGACTTTGTGATGAGAAGATTTTTCAAAATCATTACTCTAAAATATAAAATTAGAAATAATTTAATGTATAAGTAAGAGTTCTCATTCCAAGACCTTCAGAGGAAGTTAGAAACCATTGCTTTTTTTAGAGAAAGGCGAAATAATTTATTAACAAAAATCAGGCTTATATAGTCTTTCAAAAATCATCAAAGAAACCCATAAGGTTGTGTATAAAGGTTATTTCCATGCTTATAATCTACTAATATATGTTTACACTTCACCAATAAATCAAAATCACAAAAACATTAGCAACTTCACAGAAGGTAATGTTTCAACCCAATGTTTCAGCCAACTGGGTGACATTATCTGCCACCTTTATACCCTCCGAGAGAGGATTCCACAGCAATTGTCCCCCAGAAATAAAGATCCTCGTTGAGTACTCCGAGCCTCAGACATTAGCCCTGAAGAATGCTTAGTTTCATAACAATGATAAACAAGGAAGACTTAACAATTTCCCAACAGCACTCCGGTGAATAACTATTCAAATATTGATAAACAAAAAATAGCTAGTTGATAAGATCTTAATTTATAAACATTTAGAATCTTGATTTTAGTGAAGCAACTCAAAGTACTATTTTCAAATCTCATATAATCTCCAAAGACACAAACAACTTTATTTTGTAAGATTTGAACTCTTTTAAAAATTGACACAAAAGAACTAGTCCACAGCAAACAACCATAAGACAGATACGGATTGATAAGAGACTGATAAAGGATCATTAGAATTCTTGGTGGAAGCTCATTCCTTAACCTCCTTATAAGACCCAATCCTCTTACCACTTTTGCTGTTACTGCATCACAGTGTAATTTCCAACTCAAAATGTCATCAGGATTAAAACTTTGTTAAAGCTTGATTAAAAAATACACCATTCAGACAAATTTTATTCTTTTAAATAATGGGAGTGCCAATTCTAAAAAAAAAGTCATGAAAATTGTCTTTAAAGCATTAACAGATAGACAGCTAAGTCTCGTTAAACTTGCCAGTTCATTTAGGGCCATTATTAGTCTTTTCAATCAAAAGATTTTTGCAAGATCCGTGAACCCAACAGCGGGGCATGGCAATAATTTGGCAATAATTTGGCAATAATTTTGGGGCATGGCAATAATTTGGTGGCAATAGGCTAATTTGGCAATAATTTTGGGGCAAGGCAATANAAGGCAATAATTTGACAATAATTTTGGGGCATGGCAATAATTTGGTACCAGAACATGAATCTTTGGCCGACGATACTTTAGAGCCTTCATTTTGCAAAAACATTTTAAATGTAAATGACATCACATTCATGTGCATTTAAAGAACAAAAAAAATGCTTAATAGTAGCGCAATGGCGTCATACATTCTATAAAAAATGTTGTATTGGCACAATATTTTTCATTATTGTAAAATATGCATAAAGGACGACCCGAAAAAAAGATACTCAACATATGTGAGCCGAAATCAAAACCTGCATTAATTCAAAAACGTTCAAAAATTAAATAAAAAAAAAAACAAGATTTTTTAACTGAAAGTAAGGAGCGACGTTAAAACTTAAAACGAACAGAAATTATTCCGTATATGAAAGGGGTTGTTCCCTCCTCAACGCCTCGCTCTTTCAAACAGTTCGTGGTAACGAACTGTTTGAACGAACGAATGAACTAGCGTAAAGAGCGAGGCGTTGAGGAGGGGACAGCCCCTTTCATATACGGAATAATTTCTGTTCGTTTTAAGTTTTAATGTCGCTCCTTACTTTCAGTTTAAAAAACTTGTTTTTTTTATTTAATCACTTAAAAAGGGCACTAGAACTTTTAGTTTCCGTTCCAATAATCCCTCTCACGATATTCTAGGACCATTGGGTCAGTACGATCACCCCTGGGAAAAAAAACAACAAAAAAAAAACAACAAATAAACACGCATCCGTGACCTTTCTTGTGGCAAAATATGCAAAATTCCACATTTTTTGTGGATGGGTGCTTGAAACCTCTACAGTAGGGATTTTTGACACGCTGAATATGATGGTATGATTTTCATTAAGGTTCTATAACTTTTAGGGGGTCTTTTCCCCTTTTTTCTAAAATCAGCCAAATTTTTGGTGGGTAGCTTTTGATGGGTAAGACTAAACTTGATAAAACTTATATATTTGAAATCAGCATTAAAATTTGATTCGTTTGATGTATCTATTGGTATCAAAATTCCGCTTTTTAGAGTTTCGGTAACCATTGGGCCGGGTCGCTCCTTACTTACAGTTCGTTACCACAAACTGTTTGATAAGGTTTCAAAGGCAATGTATTTGGGGAAAAAAATATCAAATGTAGAACATATTACGAAGTGTAGTGGACCACTATTTTTCTTGTTTTACTTGTGATAAAAACGAGCATGGATTAATTAGAAAAGATTATCTGCTCAAAGTAAAGAGCAAATTTTACACTTAAAAGAACAACAGTTTTAAAGCTACTTAATAAATTATAGTTTTTTCGGTACAAGTGCATTAAACGTACTCTTTTATGTACTGTATATGGAATGTCAAACTGGAGATGCTACAGATACCCGCCAGACTGGTTATTTCCAGACACCGCTATTAAGAATTGGAATACAAAGAGTAGTTTTCATTGCGTTTACGATGTTTAAACTATTGTTTTTTGGGGCTTTGGGGGGGTACCTAGGTTAGGTTACGTATTTAATATATGGTATGATTTACCCCCCCCCCCCCCCTCCCTCTATTGTGCAAATATATAGCCCAAATTTGTTTCTAAACTATTATATATTCATCTTATTTTATTTTATTTCATTAGCATTTACCAAACTTGACTTCTTTAGCAGTATATAAAAGAGTACGTTTAATTCACCAGTACCAATTTTTACAAATTATTGGGGTGGGGCAACTGCCCCCTTAAACGACGCCGCTGCTGATTATGTTTCGAAATCTCGTTCTTATTTAATTATTTTGAAAATTTTTAATAAGCGTTAGAATTCCATTTTTTAAGTCGTATTTAAACTACATTTCTAGAAGCGAAAAACACTAGACAGGGACATTTACAGGACCTGATTTTCAGGAACGCACAAGTTGAAATAAAACGAGAAATTGTAGGAAAAGTTCTGGGATCTCAGTGGGTGCATGGGCCTAAAGCCCTCTCTTCCTGTGTTAATTTCCATGGTCAAGGAATGCTTAACAATTACTTAACTTAGTTAATTACTTAATTCAAGAATACTCGTGGGTTTTAATTCATTAGATCATGGAGAAGAGCTAACTGAAATTGAATGCCAAAAACCTTGATACCTACCTCGCGGCTATGTCAGCCGCAGATTCCAAACAAAGCATATTCTCCGTAACTCAGTGTCAGACTGTCAGTAAATAATTAGATGAATAGTTTCTTTTGAGTTCTCTTTATTTTAGTAAGAAATGGAAAGGATTGCATTCTTGCTTTTGTTATTGGTATGTTTTATGATGTTTTTCAATAATGAAATACTATTTAAAATAGAATAAAACTTATCCATAAGCCTGCCGTAGCCTATTTGAATGAAACTATCAGGCAATGACATCTACAGCCTTGATTAGTTTTCCAATTGAATTTAGGTCCTCTTCTGAGCTAAACATTATAAGAACAAATTCTCTTCATTGCGTCCAGAAAATTTCATTTGTTGATTTTTGAGGGCTGCTTACAGTACATTCTAATTGAATCCTAGCCTCCTCGCCCTAAAGCATGGATACAACCATGGGAGTAATTTCAGTATTTTCATTTGGGGAGCGACAAGATTGAGTTCTTATCTGGGATATCCCTCAGGGGAAATGGCGATTTCCCTAAGATTTTTTTTGAGAAACACAAACATAAACGTGTTTTCAAGCTCTCAGAAAACTTATTTTTGGTAATTTGTTTTATAATAGCCTAGATACCAAGCAGCAGAAAATTAAAGGTGCCGTGGGCTGCCCTATGTCTTCAATAATACGCTTTTCTTCCAGCAGTAAAAAAAAGTTACTATTTGGCAAAGATGCTACACGACTAATTAAAAAAAAACATTTCACAATACATAATAACTAATAGACACATATCAAAACAAACATAAAATGAAGTTGTCAGTCTCGCTTTCGCGCCCGTCTGATGGTGGGGGCTCACTGGCGGGTCCTTGGCGCTCGGCGTGGATGGTGTTCACGAGCCTTCGTCAATGAGGTGATGCCTCCTCTCCCTAACCTCTCAACGAGAAATCCAGCTGCGTAGCCTCACTGTAGCAGAATCATCACTTTGGGAAATACAGACTAACATGGATAAGTTGTGCTGTCTGGGGGGACCAGATGGTTACATATACTTCTGTAAATCGTATGGAAATGGCAGACAATAATAATGGAAGTCTTACATCTAAGGCTTCCACGGCAAACGATACGCCGTAGGCTCCGGTGACCCTTTGAAAAGTAAGCGAGCCAGATCTCTATTTATATGACGACAATCCCTCAGTGTGAAGGGCTGAAATGTTTGCTCAATGAAATTTTTGACAATAATGACATTTATTGCTTGTGAAATAAAACGCTCGTTCATGGAGATTTTTGGCCGATCTGAGGCGAGAGTGAATCGAAAATGAACCAGTCTTTACTCCTGATGGGTAGGACCCTTTTTACTTCCGTAGTTCCAGCCCTCACGATGGTTGAGGCTAAGCCGGTGTGGGATTCCTGCTGAATAACACAGCTGTAATCAGCCGTCTAAATGGCAAGCTATCTCATCTCGAGGGGGTATGGCCAGCCTTAAGAGCCACTTATTCAACATTAACGTTATTGTCACATATGCTCTCTCAAGAATCTGAAGAATTCGTAATGGATGAGCTCTTTGATAAGCTAACAATTTAGTTAGATCCATACCAAGGTGTGACCTTCTGATCGTTGCAGGTAATTTCAATGCCTACGTCGGTAGCCGTGAAGCTGACAATGTACGAGTTTTAGGCAAATTTAGATTCAATGATAGATACGAGCAACGTGGGAGACTCGTGGAATTTGCTCAGCTGCACAACCTTTTCATGGCCAGTACCCAGTTCAAGCACCAACTGTTGTACAGGATTACCAGGAGATCCAGGGACGGATGTAGGCAATGTCAATTCGACTGCATTCTAATATTTGGGCATTGGAGAAGCCCTATCATGAATTGTAGTATCTTTAGAGGCGCTGACACTGGCTCCAAAAACGTGGTCTGACTGCACTAGTGAAGTCTATCCTAGCACTCAACGAAGCAGCACAAAAAAGAGTTATCCCTCCCCCAAACGTAAGATGTAGGGCGCCTCAAAGACAAACAAATCCTGGAACTATTCCGCCTAAAGCTTTCTAATCAGTTCAGCATCTTGACTCTGGATCCTGGTTCTGGGTCAGAGACCAATATTGAGGACGAATGAAGGTCAATCAGAGAAAATATAAAAGAGGCAGCCGTAAAGATCCCAGGAAGAAGAAAACGAAAAAAAAATAGATCTATGGTGAGCCCATCAAACAGGCATCGAAGAAGACGCAAGTGGGGCAACAGTGGGGCGTCGTATGACTTTGAAGACCTCAGGAAGCAATGCCACAAATCAGCCTACCAAGACCACCGTAGATATTGGGATCAAATGACAACATATATGGAGACGGCTGTAGGGCACTCAAATTTGAGGAAACCACCAACTTCTCAAAAGAGCCTCCGTTAAAGATAAGAATCATACAACTTCGATAAGAAGCAATGCTAGTACTCTTCTCATGCGTAAGGACGGTATTACAGGATGCTGGATGTTCTGCTTTCAAAGTTCACTTAATCCTACGACATCTGCAGCAACCCTTCTATCCCTACCCTACAATACCAACAGTATTTTTGCAAATAGCAGCAGCTCTGACAAAGAAACTCAAGAATCACAAAGCCCCAGGAATTGAATTGATACCAACGGAGATGGTGAAAGCAGCCCAAAGTCTAGCTCCAAGACTTCAGTAACTTTTCAGTGCTATTTAGACGCAAGAAAAATCGTCCCAAAATCGGTGAAACACTGTTATCATGCCTGTATTCAAGGGTGAAAGAACTGAACGCAAAAACCACCGCGGTTTATCCCTCACTAGCATAGCTATGGGAGTCGGGGCTATTCGAAGATCTTTGTTACTGTTCTCCCAAATTGCTTCAGATCTGCACGAAACTCAACAACCTAACCCAATGAAGATGAACTCAGAGTTGGCATGGGGTGCATAAATCCGATCTTCACGTTGAAACACATACTGAATAATAGGGTCAAACTTCAGCAAATCACAACATCAATCTCGATTTTGTCCCAGCGTTTGACTCAGCTGTCCGTTGAGGTATTTGGATTCCGATTATGAAAGGGGAAGTACCGTCCAAGATTGTCCACTCGATCCAGGCATACTGCAAACACACACGAGCCTGCATCCAAGTCAAAGGGGAGCTCTCGTCTTGGTTCAATTTTGAATTTGATTTATTGTATCCTGTCCCCAGAGCTTTTCAACTTTGTAATGGACTGGATTTGAGGAAAGCCATGCAATTCTACTTGAAATCAACATAAGCTTGGATTTCATCGTCACTGATATTCACTACTCGGAACATGTCTTGCTGAGTGGTAGTTCTTCCAGAGAAACGCAGGACTAGCCCCAGTAACGATCTGTGTTACCTGCTCCCATTGAATGGAAGATCAGTATTCAGAAGACAAGATCTGTCTCTTCACAACTGCATGGACTGCTCTGGAAAAGGAGGGAAATTGGTATTAACACTAAAAGTCGAGTAAATGAGTCCCTTTTTTGGTCCGTCTTCCTATACGGATGCAAAACCTGGCCAATAAAAGTATCCTAAACCCTGGATTCGTTTGACCGTAAATGCATAAGGTACGTACTTGGACTTAATCTACGAGACCAAATGCCGAATGAAACAATAAGACAACGATTCGAACAGAGGTTTGACTTAGAAACCATCATTTGAAACTGTCATCTCTCCTAGTTCTGCCATGCCTGTCACAGACCTGGTAACTCCTTTGTTTCTAGGGCACTCAGGCACAAGCCACTCCCACTCTGGAAAAAAAGTCGTGGAGGCCAATCAAAATATTGGAAGAAGATCATCAAATCTGACGTTGAACCAGTTGATGGGTTAAGACGACATGGCTGCTGATAGAACCCCTCCTTGCTTGAAAATGTTGTCCCATTGACCGTACCCAATGGAATGCGACCGTCTGCCAACCCATAAGGAAGAACCCTCACAACTTGTGGCCTGATTCAAGTACAAGCACAAGTAAACATCATATCCTGTCAAACTGAAAACAGTGAAAACTGAAAAATGAGCCATATATTACCATAAAGGCAAAGATATATTAAAGAAAACTGAACTGTTCTAGATACTTGAATTATGCAGGCTTATCTTAATTTTGACAAGATTTTTTTGCAGAAACTAAATTTCAGCTGGGGGGAACTGGGGTCTGGATCGGGCAGTTGCTCCCCTGCCCCATAGCAAATTACACTCCTGGCAACCAGACCCCACCCATCCACGCCCAGCATTTCCCCAAATGCTTTCAATCAAAATTTTGAGATAGCAAGTTGCATGGTTGAGCGTAGTTGAAAGGTCCAGGAATTATGTCTTTGAAGATGACCCCCCCCCACATCCATCAGGGCAAGGGCTGTAAGTCATTCCCCGGGGATAAGGTTTTTATGGAAAGAGTGGTCGTGTAAACTTTGGAGGCTCATTCGATGAAAATCGGAAGCTCTAGTGCCCTTTTTAAGAGTCAAGATGATCGGAGGGCAAATAGCCCCCCTCCCTTACGGTATATTTTTTACCAAATGTATCTGATAGAAATTTTAAGATAGTAATTTGTCCAGAAATAGTCCAGTGATCACATAACAAGGCCTTTGGGGTTGACAAAGCCCGCCAGAGTATGAGAATAAGGATTATAAGTTATGCCTTGGGGGCATATAAGCTTTTTACGAAAGGGGTTTTGTGAACTTTAAAGAAGGAAATTCGATTAGAAATTTGAAGTTCTAGTTCCGTTTTAAGAGTCGAAATTGATGGAGGGCAACTATCCCCCCCCCCCCCTCCTTGACACCCTCTTTTCCCCAAACGTGTCCCATCAACGTTGTGAGATAGCCATTTTGTTCACAATAGTCCAAAGAGCATATTATAATGCCTTCAATGTGGAAACAACCCTTCAGAGCCCAGGGGCAAGGGTTGCCCCGGGCACGTAATGTTTTTATGGAACGGATAATCATATAAAACTTCTGATCGGATGGGCCTCATTTAATTTGAAGTCGGAAGATCTAGCGCTCTTTTTAAAAGTCAAATGTGAATGGAGTGCAACCAGCCCCTCCGCCACAAGCCTATCATTCCCAAAAAAACATCCTTTCAAAATTTTAAGAGAACAGTTTTGTTCAGCATTGTTGAAAGGTCCTGTAATTATGTCTTTGGGGATGTCAACCTCCTCACTGTCCTCAGGTTAAGCGCTGTAAGTTAGGCAATTCGTTCATTGTTTACATATAGTGTATGTGATTGAGAAAGGTGTGCATGTTTGAACTTCATTTTCAAAAAATACGAAAGGAATTCAGGTGAGCCTTTCAAAGAATGTTGAGGGGAGTGTTGAACTAAATCAAAACACGTTATGTGTGTACGGATTGTCAAAAGGGCGTAACTCACGAATGACTGGGCATATGAAATTGGAACTTTTAGGAAATGATGAGTGAGATGATTAAAAGGGAATATTTGCATGCTACCACTACTAGTACAAGTACCACTACTACTATTACACTTCTCCATTTACACAATTGAGGGAAATTTTGAACTAAATCAAAAGACGCTATGTGGATACACATTGTCAAAAGAGCATATCTCAAGAATTGATTTGGTTATTAAGTGTGAAATTTCAGAGAATGTTAAAAAGGGAAAATCGTATGACCAAAAGGCAACATGTGCACGCTAATACTAATACATTTATTACTTTTACTACTACTTGTAAAGGCAAAACGTTAATACTGCGGCTGCTGCTAGTACTACCGCTATTACTATTAATATTACTACTAGCAATGCAATGCTGCTACTATGACTACTATTACAACTATGCCTGAGGATATGAAGGTGAAATTTTAAAGGATTGTTTGCTTTTTTTTGAAGGGGGGAGGGAACATAATTACAACACGTCAAAAAGGACGTAACAGCAATATCTTAGGAAAATTTTGGTGTGTATAGTTGAAAATAACAGGGCTTGTTGTGGAGGATGTTGACATAACCAAAAGAAAATATTTGCCTCCTATTGTTTTTACTCATACTACTACTACTGCTAGTATTATTACCCCTTCCACTACTACTCCTACCATTAAGGCTAAGGCCACTACTATGAATTCTACTACTACTGCTACTACAACTGCAGTAGACTAAGAAGTACCATTTTGCTTACGCCCCCGTACAAACAGGTTTTTAGGTCATTACACTCTTTCAAAGAGGAATGAGTATTACTTGATTGGTGATTAGGATTTGAATATTTTTTAGGTTAAATCCGTGGTCATTCATCTGTAAGTTGATTAGTGGTTTTTTTTTTAAACTTGACTAATAGGTTTTTAAACCTATTACTACGAATGCTACATGCATTCCATTTTTGGAACTAGGAGCGAGATTTTGTGATGCTATAAGACTGGTTTCGTTTAATGGGTTCATTAATAGAAGGACTAATGTTTTTGAAAAGGGTAATTACTTCTTTAGTTTACGAGATTTGCGAATTTTTTGCGAAAAGATATTTGCGTAAAGGTATTGCGATGGTTAAGAATAGGTCATTACACCTTTTTGCCAAGAGGAACGAGTATAATACATGTTTATTTATTTTTTTTTTAACTGGTATTTTTTCAATGAAGTCCATAGCACTTTGCAGAAACCCGTGAATGTAGGACTGAAAGTCCAATTACTAATCAAGCTAGTGTGACCGCCATTTTTTGATCTGGTTAAGTGGGTATAATCTGGTTTGGTTTGCTATTGCGAGAGGACTCAAGCGATTTCTTTCTTTGTCAAGAGATTTACGTAATTAATTAAACCTGTATTATAAAACCAGCGTGTCTTGTTTCGAGTTTTAACGGGCAAGTTTTTTGATAACTTGATAGGTGATTAGGATTTGAATAAAAGGAATTTTTCTGACGTAGATTTCTAGTTCAGGATACATGTCTTTTTAGCATTTGCAAAAAAGGAGTAATTAGTGATTG
>JAQQPU010007204.1:26333-39726 GCA_029168905.1 Artemia sp. Kazakhstan ARC1039
CAATCACTAATTACTCCTTTTTTGCAAATGCTAAAAAGACATGTATCATGAACTAGAAATCTACGTCAGAAAAATTCCTTTTATTCAAATCCTAATCACCTATCAAGTTATCAAAAAACTTGCCCGTTAAAACTCGAAACAAGACACGCTGGTTTTATAATACAGGTTTAATTAATTACGTAAATCTCTTGACAAAGAAAGAAATCGCTTGAGTCCTCTCGCAATAGCAAACCAAACCAGATTATACCCACTTAACCAGATCAAACAATGGCGGTCACACTAGCTTGATTAGTAATTGGACTTTCAGTCCTACATTCACGGGTTTCTGCAAAGTGCTATGGACTTCATTGAAAAAATACCAGTTAAAAAAAAATAAATAAACATGTATTATACTCGTTCCTCTTGGCAAAATGGTGTAATGACCTATTCTTAACCATCGCAATACCTTTACGCAAATATCTTTTCGCAAAAAATTCGCAAATCTCGTAAACTAAAGAAGTAATTACCCTTTTCAAAAACATTAGTCCTTCTATTAATGAACCCATTAAACGAAACCAGTCTTATAGCATCACAAAATCTCGCTCCTAGTTCCAAAAATGGAATGCATGTAGCATTCGTAGTAATAGGTTTAAAAACCTATTAGTCAAGTTTAAAAAAAAAAAAACCACTAATCAACTTACAGATGAATGACCACGGATTTAACCTAAAAAATATTCAAATCCTAATCACCAATCAAGTTATACTCATTCCTCTTTGAAAGAGTGTAATGACCTAAAAACCTGTTTGTACGGGGGCGTAAGCAAAATGGTACTTCTTAGTCTACTAACTGCTGCTACTAAAACTAAAGGTAGGCGAACATTTTGGGAAATATCGAAACTGTATGGAACTGAATCGAAACACACTATGCCCACACAGGTTGTCAAGAGGACGTATCCGAAATGCTTCAGGAATGGTTTATGGTATTAAGTTTAAACTTTCAGAGTATATTGAAGAGGATGTTGAAGAAACCAAAAGTGCTATGCGCATACTGCTATTAATGCTACTAAAACTATTGCTACTATGCAAGCTAAGAGTATTAAGGCGAAGCTTTCGAAGAATATTTATGTGGATGTTGAACTAATCAAAAAGTATTAGTACCATTTTTAGGAGGAAAAAGATTGGAGGGTAAAAAGATTTTAATTGAAAACATTTAAAATGTATTTCGTTTTCAGTACAGTGCAAGCGCACTTTTTTGTCAGCACTATTTATGTTAATTTTTGCTCGTTTTGAGTTTGACCCGGTTATTTATTGTAAATTTTGAAAACTTTTTCCACAAGACAAGTTTTTCAAAGAAAAGTAAAGAGCTTCATTAAGCCAAGAATAAGTAAAAATAAAGTCAAATAATCTTCCTAGCGTAAAACTACCACTCTCACTGAATAAATGAAACTCAAAACGAACAGAAATTACAATAGATAGCCGAGTCAAACTCAAGACCAGCAAAAATTAACATGTGTAGGGCTGATAAACCCTATGCCCTCTTAAGACCAGAACACAATTTGTGCTTTGCTGAAAACAAAATGCGTTTGAAATATTTTCACCTTTCTTACTTTCATAAAGGAAAATTTATCAAAACCTTACCGAAGAAATGTCAGTATATGCCAATTTAACCGACAATCCTCGGTCATTTTTTTTTTTTTTCAGTAAGGCGCAAATTCTGTTCCGGTCTTGAGAGGGTATTGGGGTTATCAGCCCTAGTCATGTTAATTTTTGCTCGTTTTGAGTTTTTGGGTACTTTCAATTACGTTGAACAAAATGGCCATTTCAAAATTTTAAATGGATGTGTTTGGGGAATGGCGGATGAGGTAGGGGGGTTAGTTGCCCTTTAGTCACTTTCTGCTAATAAAAAGGTTCTAAGTGAACCTAATAAAAAGGTTCACTTTCTACTAATAAACACTCGCCCTTTCAATTTTCGATCGAATACCTTATATGACCCCAGGGCATAACTTACAACCCTTGCCCTGAGTGCTCTGGGGGGGGGGGGAAGGCTATCATCCTCAAAGACATAATTTCTGCACCTTTGAATTGCGTTGAACAAAATGGCTATCTAAAAATTCGGATTGGATGGGTTTGGAGAAATGGTGGACATGGGAGGGGGGCTGCCTTCCAATCACTTTCGACTATTAAAATGGGCTCTAGCCCTTTCACTTTCCTATCGAATGAGCTCTTTTTGAAGTTTCTAAGACAATAAATGGCGATCTCGAAATTTCTATCAGATGTATTTTAGGAAAATATGAGGTGGGGGGGGGTATCCACCCTTGATATCTGTGGATCTTAAAAAGGGTACTAGAACTTTTGATAACCAGTCCAGTGATCCCCTCCGAAGTTTATACGATCACCCATTCTAAATACACCTTATATGCCCCCAGGGCATTACTTACAACCCTTGCCCTGAGGACTGTAGGGGGGTTGTCAACCCCTAAGACATAATTTTCGCACCTTTTAACTATGTTGAACAAAATGGCTATCTCAAAATTTTAATGAGATATGTTTGAGGAAATGGTGGGCGTGGGAGGGGGGTTAATTACCGTTCAATCACTTTTGACTTTTTAAAAAGAGCACTAGCCCTTTCAATTTCTAATTTAATGAGCTCTTTTTGAAGTTTCTATGACAACAAATGGACATCTCAAAATTTCTATCAGATGCATTTCGGGAAAAACGAGATGTGAGGGGGGGGGGTGTTCACCATCCGATCAATTTGAATCTTAAAAAGGCATTAGAACATCTGATTTCCAATCAAATGAGCCCATTCCGGAGTTTTTACGATCACCCATTCTTTATATACCTTATTTGCCCCCAGGGCATAATATATAACCCTTGACCTGAGGCCCGCGTGAGGACTGTCATCCTCAAAGACATAATTTCCAGACTTTTCAATTACGTTGAACAAAATGGCTGTCTCAAAATTTTTATTGGATGTGTTTGGGGAAATGGTGGGTGTGGGAGGGGGGTCGGTTGTCCTCCAGTCACTTTTGACTATTAAAAAGGGCGCTAGCCCTTTAAATTTCCAATCGAATGAGCTGTTTTTGAAGTTTCTATGACAACAAATAGCCATCTCAAAATTTCTATCAGTTGTATTTTGGGAAAACACAAGGTGTGTGGGGGGAGGGGGCATTCACCATCCGATCACTCTGAACCTTAAAAAGCGCACTAAACTTCTGATTAGCAACCAATGAGCCCCTTCCAAAGTTTATACGATCACCCTTTCTACATAAACCTTATATGCTAGTTATGCCCCAGGGCATAACTTACAATCCTTGCCTTTAGGGCTCCGGGGGGGATGTCATCCTCAAAGACATAATTTCCGGACCTTTCAACTACGTTGAACAAAATGGCTATCTAAAAATTTTGATTGGATGTGTTGGGAAAATTGTGGGCGTGGAAGGGGTGTTAGTTGCCCTCCAATCACTTTCGACTATTAAAAAGGGCACAAGCCCTTCTAATTTCCAATCAAATGAGACAAATGAACAAATGGCTATCTCCAAATTTTGATTGAATGTGTTTTGGGAAATGGTGGACGTAGAAGGGGAATTAGTTGCTCTCCAATCACTTTCGATTATTAAAAAGGGCACTAGCCCTTTTAATTTCCAAATTGAAAGAGCGCTTTTTGAAGTTTCTGCGACAACTCCTTCGATACGAAGTGCCCTGGTCTAAAAGAAAAAAAATAATACATTTTGCCCACATCGCTCTTTACTTAGGCAGCGCTATTGCACTGCCTATCATACCATCCTTTGTGAACTGGAATTCGCGTTCCTCTGTGTGGGCAAAATTACCTTTTTTAAACTATGCAAGTTGCAGATCATAATAGGCTGGGTGAAGATTCGCAAATGGTTTGACTATAAAGTGTTTGCGAATGGATTTGTATTTTTTTTTTAATTTCTTCTGTAGCTTCTTCCCTTTTAAAGTTAATTTGTCTGTTGTTGTTGTTTTTATTTTGAATCCACCATTCCATACTAAATTCTTATATACGTGCATGGTCTCTGGAGCAGGGTTGCCAGCCATGCCTGAATTGCCTGTGTTTAACCCCTCAAGAAGACGAAGTATTACCTAGAAATCTTTACGTTTCGGTATTTTGAAAAAAAAGTATTTTAAACAGAGTCGAAGAATTTGACCCTCCCCATTCCAGCTTGGAATTCTGGGTACGTGTCAGGTGATAGAAGCTAAACAGGAAGGTTTGGTTCTACAGTGGTCTGTGACGAAAGTTTCAGACTTTTGAGGATTTCTGGCAACCCTGCTTTAGTTAAAGGTAATAATCAATATCAGCTAACTATAACCATACCGATTCTTGTACTTCGAGGACAGTTGAAAAGCAGCAAAATGAAGTAAATACTTGAAATAGACTGATGAGCAATAGGATGGATCCCTGGAACTTTCAAAATGTTCACGATTGATATGTCTGTTTTAATTTTTAGGTCTCATTTGCTATTGCTGGAGATACGATGAGAAAATCCATCGTTTTTAACAAAGATACTCCCGATGTTTTTTACTGTCCAATCGAGAAACCAACCCTTTTGGATAAGATGATTGTAAAAGCAAGACCCCTAAAAAAACTCTGTGAATATGAAGGACGAACACTGCCAAAAAACTACAGAAGTGACTGTTATAATGACGTTGACGAATCAGAATTTGCTTGTAAAGAAAAAAAGAGGATCATGGTAAAGTCTCATTTTACTTTTTGAAACCAAGCATGTCGATTTATCGCTCGGAAATTCTATGGAGTTCAACTGATATTTTTTTGTTTTCTTTAATTAATTAGTTGATCTTGTCTCAAGTTTTGAAATTTCCCAACTTCAGCTTTGTTTATGCATTCTTATTTTGTACTTATGTAGTATACCAAACACACAAGAAGTGAAGTTAGGCTAATCATAATGTAATATACCAAAACATGATGAAAATATAATACATTAGTTAATGTATAAACATAATTTGGCTATATATTTGCACATTCGGGGTGGGACTAAATTAACTAACCTTTCTCTCCCCCCTCCACAAAGTGCAAATATATAGCCCAAATTATAGAAGTCCAATGGGCTGTGTCACCCGTCGTTTGTCTTTGTGGCTATGAAACCATTTTTCTCAGTTCCTACCACAGTTTATATAATTAGATAATTACATAAACTGTGGTTCCTACAATCAGCAAACTTTTCTACTGTGTTTGGTATAACACATAACTACAGTACCCTTATTTTTCTAGTAGATTATTTTTCTTTTCTGTTTTCTATTTCTATTGAAGATAAATTGGTAATATCATCAGGACTCGGTTTTTGGATGGTGTTGTTTATTGTCCCTTTCTATTCTTGGAGGGAAAGGGGGAGGGGTCTAGATTTGAAAAGGGTTTTTATATAGTTAGAAAATAACTTCCCTTATAATTTTCGGAGGAAGGAGATTTGGATGATTCTAAACACCCCTGGATACCCAATTTAGAAACTTTTATCTATAGTAAACTGTAAAAGAGATAACTATACAAACTAAAAGATAGTAATTATAATTATAGTAATTATATTATAGTAATTAAATTATAGTAAAATAGTAATTATAATTATAGTAAACTAAAAGAGATAACTATACAAAGAGCCATCTTCTTTCTAACAATTTCCTTTTTCAAACATTTATAAACTTAACTTTTCAAATATTTTCGTCGACAAGAAATAAAATTACTTCCTTGCAGAACGCAGTTGGCCAAATGAATGAACTGATCTGTGACGCCAACAAAGAAGAGGCTAATCAATTAATCGAATCCCCTTCCAAATGCACCCCTTTGTCAAATGAGTTTAATTGAACAAAAACTAGGGAATTTTGGAATACACAATGAAAGTGAGGAAGAGGAAGCTGACAAAAACGTAAAGACCGGTCATAAAAAATGTGCACGAAGCCTTCATGTGCCTTGGTAATTTTTGGACTACCATGGAAGAATTTGATCACAATATAGAACGAGTATCTCAATTTCGCAGGGAAAAAAAGAAAAAGAATACAGCGCGTTTCACAAATATTCATGGGCGCCGGAAGGGGGGGGGCAGGGGGCATGGTCTCCCTGGAAATTAGGGACTATAAAGTAATTATAAGGAAGCCAACGGAAAAAGAACAGAATAGGGAAAACATGGAAAAAATGTGTGTTGTTTATTGTTGGCTGCCTGCCAATAGATTTTGACCCTTGATAAGGAAAATATAAGTTCTAATTTGTGACTGAGTGACCCGTTTCCAGTTTTCGACAAACATTTTTTCTATATGATTGGGTGGAAGCAAAAAAAAAAAAAAGAAAAAAAAATCAAATTCTTCATAGTAATGAATGGTAAGTAAATAACGATCCTTGTCAATAACGAAAGTGTAAGAGCCTTACTATTGATTACATTCAATCAACGAATCAGCTTTTATGAATCAGCTTTTATCAGCTTTTATCCTAAATATGCATTTGTTGATTAGTAATTAGTGCAGCTATTAGTACATAAGAAAGTTCGTTTAATCAAACAGTTCGTGGTAACGAACTGTAAGTAAGGAGCCACCTGGCTCAATGGTAGCCGAAACTCTAGAAAACGGGATTTTGATATCAGTAGATACATCAAAAAAATAAGATTTTAATGCTGATTTCAAATATATAAGTTTCATAAAGTTTAATCCTACCCATCAAAAGTTACACGCCTGAGAAAATTTGGCTGATTTTCGAAAAAATGGGGGAAGACCCCCTAAAAGTTATGGAACCTTATAACTTTAAGGTTCTATAACCTTAAATAGGTTATATGGGAGGATCTTTCCATTGAGGAAGTTTTCATGGGGGAAGGGACATTGCTATGAAGAGGAAGCCGGATTTCCCAGCATTATTTGAAAAAAAGATCAGCAATTAAATAAAAAAAAACAAGTTTTTCAACTGAAAGTAAGCAGCAACATCAAAACTTAAAACGAACAGAAAATATTACTTATATGATTGGGTTGACCCCCTAGTCAATACCTCGCTCTTTAAGCCAAAGATTTTTTAGTACTTTCATAAGAGCTATTTATTCTAATTAACCGCCTTTGTGATTAAGCGGTCATTTTTAAAGAATTAGAACAAAATTCGAACTTTAGCTTAAAGAGCAAGGTATTGACTAGGGGGTGAACCCCCTAATATACGTATTAAAAATATATGAATATAGAAGTTCGTTACGTAAGTTAATTCGTAAGTTAAGTATATTTATTACTAATAAAAACGTTCGTAAATAAAATTAAACAAATAAGTTCACAAGATAACATGTTAAATTAAACAAGATAACAAGTTCAATACTGTTCATATTGTTAAAAAATATCAGTCCAACGCTTCGGCATTGTTCAGCAGAACTGATTGCTGGGAGTTTATATCTTAGTTTTTGTGAGTAGGCAATTGTTTTTTTGTATTTTTTTTGATATCATAAAGTTCGTGATAACATACCAATATATAAATCCAAGGAATCAGATTTTTATGCTGATTTCAAATATATAAGTTTCATCAAGTTTAGTTTTACCCGTCAAAAGTTAAGCGTCAAGTTTTACCCGTCAAAAAATGTGCCTTATTTGTGAAAAATGGGGAAAACACCCCCTAAAAGTCATATAACTTTAATGAAAATCACACCATCAGATTCAGCGTATCGGAGAACCCAACTATAGAAGTTTCAAGCTCGTATCTGCAAAAGTGTGGAATTTTGTATTTTTTGCCAGAAGGAAGATCACGGATGCGTGATTATTTGATTTTTTGTTTGTTTTTTTTCCCAGGGGTGATCGCATCGACCCAGTGGTCCTAGAATATCGAAGGAGAGCTCATTCGAACGGAAATTAAAAGTTCTAGTGGCCTTTTTAAGTGACCAAAAAATGGAGGGCAACTAGGCCCTCTCCCGCGCTCTTTTTTTCCTCAAAGTCACCCTATCAAAATTTTGAGATAGGCATTTTGTTCAGAAGGATCAAAAAATACAATAACTATGTCTTTAAGGATGACTTAATCCCCCAGAGTCCCCGGGGGGAAGGTCTGCAAGTTATGAACTTTCCCCATTGTTTACGTATAGTATTGGTTATTGGGAAGTATACAGAAGTTTTCAGGGGGACTTTTTTCTGGTAGTTGGGGGGGGGGGTGTATCAGGTGGTAAGTTGGAAGATCTTTCCACGGAGGAAGTTTTGATGGGAGAAGGGGCATTTCTATGAAGGGGGCTCCGGATTTCCCAGCATTATTTAAGAAAAACCATCAGAAATTAAACTAAAAAAAACAATTTTTTCAACTGAAAGTAAGGAGCAACATCAAAACTTAAAACGAACAAAAATTATTACGCATGTGACTGGGTTCGCCCCCTAGTCATTATCTCGCTCTTTGCTCTAAAGTTTTGTTTTTGTACTTTCATCAGAGCTATTTATTCTAATTAACGGCCTTAATGATTAAGTGGTCATTCTTAAAGAATTGGAACAAAATTTGAACTTTAGCGTAAAGAGCGAAATATTGACTAGGGGGCGAACCCCCTAGTTCGTTACATAAGTTAATTCGAAGTTACGTCAGATCGAAGTTTCGAGAAATCCATTTAGCCAAAAATAAAGTAAAATTAATATGCAAATTTTGTTTTAATTATTCATGTACGGTGAGCCAAAATCAAAGCTGCATTAATTCGAAAACGTTCAGAAATTAAATAAAAAAAGGAAGTTTTTTTAACTTCAGTAAGGAGCGACACTAAAACTTAAAACGAACAGAAATTCGGTATATGAAAGGGGCTATCCTCTCCTCAACGCTTCGCTTTTTACGCTAAAGTTTGACTCTGTCTCACAACTTTAGTAGTAACTACCCTACCATTTTGCTTACGCCCCCGTACAAACACGTTTTTCTGGTAATTCTATTCTATAGGAGCATTACACTCTTTCTTTGCCAGGGGATTTACGCAATTTCAAAGTTCAATGTCTTTTTTTTTAGTGATAAATCAAAACCAGCATGTCTTGTTTCGTTGTTATGCAATTATTTTTTGTATATATTCAGGTTTCAAAATAGATTGTTCAACAGTTCTGAATAGTTTATTCAACTTAACACTACAGACATTTTTTGTAAACATTTACATAGAAAATGGATAATTCTAAGCAATTTCTGGTGAGTAAAAATTTTCTCATTATTATAATAAAAAGAAATTGTCTTGTCATTAAGTTAAGGAAGAAATTCTTTCCTTACACTGCGTGGTTACCTCTTTTAAAAAGTTTTGACTACTTAAGACAGACACTAGAACTAAGGGTACTTATACACTTAGAAGCCTATTGTTCAGGAGCTGAAACCTCTAAATAGTTCTCTTATAGGCTGAAATTTACGGTGCGATTTTTATCAAGATCAGTGGGCCTTTTTAGAGATGTTTTTGAAAAAAAGTGCTTAGCTTTCGATCGGTAATTTGGGATTAGAATAAAATGTTGATTCTTTTAATGTATTAATTGTTACAAAAGTTTCCTTTTTATCAAGATCAGCGGCTTTTTTTAGGGATGTTTTTGAAAATACTTCCAGGCCAGTCTGCATTTACGGTGTGATTTTTATCAAGATCAGTTAACCTTTTTAGGGATGTTTTTGAAAAAGTGCTTAGCTCTCGATCGGTAATTTGGGGTTAGAATAAAATGTTAATTCTTTTAATGTATTAATTGTTACAAAAGCTTCCCTTTTAGAGTTTCGGTTTGTTCCTTACTTATAGTTCGCTACCATGTACTGCTGGAAAATGTATTTCAGTGATATTTTTAGATCATAGTAGCCTAATGATGCTTTTAGTCTTTAGAAGAAGAAGAACCAAAACAATTTAGAATCTATTACGACTTCTTTCGTCTTCGATAAGTGCGTGGATAAAAATTCTAATTGGCATTTTTTGTTTTTAATTCACAAAATGGTTGGTTTAAGTTTTCTTTTACAAGATACTCAGAAAGGAAGGATGGGGTACATAGATAGGGAGTAGGGCTCGCCTAATGATGCTTTTAGTCTTTAGAAGAAGAACCAAAACAATTTAGAATCTATGCTGCTTACCTTAGTTTAAGAGCTGAAAATCATTCTAAAAAATCTAAATTTGTAACAATGAGTATTTTATTTTGATAATAAAGGAAAATATAAATATTTATTTAATTGAAAAAAAAAATGTTTTACACTACTTTAAATGCCTAACATAAACCGAATTATTTTCCAAACCCAAAATGCATTTTTTTTTCATGCTAAATTTTACCCTTTTTTTTCAAGGAAGCGGATACGTGCAATAACCCCCCTTCTGAAAAGAAAGCAAGATTTAGCGAAGGTATATTAATGCAAGCTGCAAGAACATCTATTATCAAATTCGCTGGAAGAACTACACATGACCTGGACCAGCCAATGGCCGCGAATCTTTTAATGGCAGGGCCCTCTAACCCCAGTGTTAGCTCCATACAAGTTGGAAGGAAGTTGAAGAGAGAATGGACTGCTTCATATAATGCCTCAGCTCAGCCTACTGAAGATTGTGAGCTTGACCCCCTTCAAGTTTTGCCAAGGAGTTCAGATATAGAAGCCCAGTCAGAATTTGTAAGTATATACATATTTTTTTTTCTATCCCTATTTTCAAAAATCAGGTAAATTTTCTCAGGCGCATAGCTTTTGATGAGTAAAAACTTAAAATTTGTTTCTAAACTATTTCATTTTCTTTCATTAACCAAATTAGCAGTATATAAAGGAACGCTTATCATGCATTTCTATAACAAAAAAAAAAACTTACCTTGTAACTTCTAACCAAGACGCATTCTAATGCAATAATTCCAATATTCCTTTTAAACAAAAACTAACTATTTGAAAAAAAAACAAAAACGATTTGCTATTTCACAGTTGACAAGCACTCTTAAACTGGTATTTTTGCGCTAAGCCATTTGCACGCATCCGCTCCTTATCAGATCTCCCATCGCTGTTTAATCCGCTTTGAATTCTAAGTGGGCTTCTTGCAAAGTGGACTTTAAATAACAGGATGTCCATCTTCGATAAGCAATTAACACAGGAAAAAAGGTTTTTTAATAATTTCCAAATATGTCATCACAGCGATGTCAAGAAACATTATTTGGGCGAACCCGTTTTTGGTCATTTCATTGAAACACTTAGGTGTTTTCGAGAAAGAATTTGAGGCTGTTCTATTTGAACAGTGTTGTGAAGTCCGATACCCCCAACTCGAAAGGGCATCGATCCTCCTACCTCGAAGGAAGCTCCCGGTTCCCAAGGGTCCTCCCCGGGAGGGGTTGGGGGGGGGGGTAACTTTTTAGTAAAAAAAAAGAAAAGTGTGTTATAATTGTGATAAAACTTTCGTCAAAAAAAACTTAATCCATTCATTTTCTAGTTTCAGGGGGAAGCTGTGAAAACTTCTGCCTTCCCTGGTCCAGGACTTCAAAGTATTATGGGTAATTGCCCCCTCTCGCCAGATGTTAGTGAAGGTATGTTATTTGATATCCCCCTGGATTTTCAATTTACAGCTGAAGAAATGGACAGTCTTATTCAAATTGTTGGCCCTAATTTTTCCGGGGACATTTTTAATGAGAACTTTACAATTAGTGAATTGAGCCCTGAACAAACAGGGTCAGGACATGAAAATAGTGCAATGTCCCCGGAATTGCCTGATTTTTATCTGTTAGAATCTGCTCTAAGCCATTTGCAAACATACAGGGTAGATTTTAGCTCCCATGAGGAAAACGCTGGCATTATTTTAACTGACCCCGTGAAAGTTCTCCATAGCTATATCGACAGAATTCGAGCGCAAATTGAGATTCAGATCCAGAAATGGGGAGGTCGAGGGGGAATTAAAGCATCGGTGAATCAAAAAGTTTATTTACAAAAGGGGACATCTGGGGACATTTTTTATTTTCATTTTTCGACAGGCAACCAGACTTTCTACCCAGGTCTAAACGATTTTGAAGACAACTTTTTCAACTGGGTGAATAAACTAATTTCAACTTTGGATACATTTAATGAGAGGGGTAGTGGGTCCACCATTTTATACATTGAACGCATGGATCTGAATCTCAGTAGATTTAAAAAAAACTTCATTTTAAGGGGTGGGAGGGGTAAAGGAATAAAATGCCACCCAGATTTGTCGGCTACAGGAGGAGTTCAGGGTTTCAGATTTGACACTGTACTGCAATGCTTTAAGTTCGCATTTTTAGCAGCAGCCCATAAGACATTAAAAAATGAGTCAACAATGAAAAATCTTGACAAACTTGCACGTAACGGTGGAAAAAATTTCCCTAAAGTAAATTTTGATTGTTTAGAGGGAAAGTATCCGGTGTCCTTTAAAGAAATAAGCATATTCGAAAAAGCAAATGAAAATCTTGGGGTGGGGGTAGTTGTTCTCCAGTATGACACTGAATTTGTAGATGGGGGGGGGGAAACCAAATAAAAAAGGAGTTTTGTATTCAGTGAGGACACCGATGGTGGAAAATGTTAAAAATTGGGTATGGATTATTTACGAACCTCCCAAAGATGTAAATTCTTATGGTCATTTTTTCCCCGTCACAGCAATAAGTCGACTCCTATCTCAAGGCGTTCAGAAAGGAGAACATTTCTATTGCCCCATGTGCCTTTCCCCATTCACATCTGAGCGAACATTCTCAGATCACATGGGGCATTGCAAAATTCACGGAAATCAGAGAATTGAAATGCCGGCAGAAGGCAAAGACACTTTACAATTTAAAAATTTTCAAAATTCTCTTCTGCAATCTGATAGTGTCTTTGGATTGTGAATCAAGACTGGTTGAGCTATTGGTTTCTTTAATAAAAACGGCAAACAGAGCAATTTCACGATTACGTCATACCAATTATCCAATGACATTGTCGGATAAAGAGCAACTGGCGCTGGAAAAGGGAACAATTTGCTGGGTGTGTAGGGGTGCCCTTGCCCCAAAAGACGCGGTGCAGGACCACAATCACCTTATTGACCCCAATTCAACGGGAAAAAGTAACTTTCGTGGGTGGGCTCACAATTCGTGTAATTTAAAAATTAAACAACAACTTTTTCTACCGGTTTTTATACATAACTCTAACTACGATCTGAAGTATGTGCTACCTGCATTGGCACATCTTCAAAGAAATGGAACAGTGGATGATGATGCATGGGTGATAGACAGCTTTACGTACAAAATCATACCTAAATCAGCGGAAAAGTTGCTTGTTTTGGAATTTATGTGGAAATTTGTTGAAGCCGGCGTTGAGTACACGAATAAAATTCGCTTTTTAGATTCCTACAGTTTTTTCCCCAAATCATTGAGCGAATTAATTCAAGTGCAGAAAAACGATGACGGCTGCAATGCTTTCCCCCTTCTCAAGCAACAATTTCCAAATGATTTATATGATTTGTTAACGGTCAAGGGCATCTATCCTTATGACCATTATTGTTCCATGTCGAGATTCGCCGAGGAG
>JAQQPU010007206.1:0-11276 GCA_029168905.1 Artemia sp. Kazakhstan ARC1039
TATTTGGCAGGAGTCATACGATAAAATAAAAGCAATTGCTGCCACCATGGGATTGGTGCAGATACAGTTCATACAGGGACTTGATGTTTTCAACATTATTGAACCAAACTCTTGGCTGATCATTGACGATCTGGCTGAATCTATTGAACAATGGTCCCAGCAAATGCTGCAATTGTTCACTGTTCGCTCTCATCATGAACAGATTTCCGTTACTCTGGTTCTACACAATCTCTTTCATCAGAGCAAATGTATGCGAACACTTGCTTTGAACTGCACCTACTATATCATCTACAGAGTTGTTCGTGATTCTAGCTCGCTAATAACCCTCAATAAACAAATCTATCCAGGTGCCCCTAAATTTCTGCTCTCAGCATACAATCAGGCAACTAATAAACCCCACGGTTATATCCTATTGGATGTTAATCAAAATACACCCGAGGATCTGCGTGTAGTCACAGATATTTTCGACAATGAAATTACAGTATATCTCCCCGTGAACGCTATAAAGACCTATTAGTCGCTATCATGACACTGAAGAAACTACATGAAAATAGGCACTTTTTTCAGTTCTAAGCACTTAAAAACCTCAGCTTAGAAAAGCAATACTCAAACATGGTATTGACAATGATTTCATTAATCTAATATCTGAACTTTGTTTAAATTTGACCGAGGGTAATGTTCAACTACCAGAAGTAGTTAAGCAACAGGCAAAGCAACATCGTTCCATTGTACGTACATTGACCTCTAAAAAGAAAGGAAAGAATTTTAAAAGGAAACGACTTCTTCAGGCAGGCGGTAGCTTTTTCACACTTTTACTGCCAATAATTGCAGGACTTGTAAACAGTTTTCTCTAGATGGCAAAACCCTATAAATTGACTCCAATAGAACTCGCTCTCTCACCCGTGGAACACTTTGAGGACAATCTGAGTAAATTCCTTGACAATGAAACTATTGAGGATGATAAAAAACTGATTTTACTTCAAGATGCACTTCGCCGAGTGGACAAACACTGTCGATCGAAGCCCACTGCTGCTGATCCCAAAAAAGAATCATCTCCTCAAGAATCTACTGCTGCTGCTGGAACGCAATTAAAGAAGGAGGAATTGGATTCAATTGTATTGAAAATTGGAAATCTAATGCCCCTCTCATATCGTGAACAAAGTAAACGACTCTTAACCTATCTCTTGGAAAGTGGTCAAATTCAAGTTGAGAGCAATGGGGAAAGGATTATAATTCAGGGCAAGAGCTATAATCCACTTGATTTAATGTATGACATGGTTACAAATCGTAAAGGACTATTTTCATTTGACACTCATCTATACAACTTTCTAAATACATTAAACTTCCCCAAAAGTCTTATTGGCAATAGACAAATTCTAAAAAAATTAAATGAACGTGCATCATCATCAACATTAAAATATGAACTTAAAGAAGAAGAAGATTTTAAATCAATTTTGGAAAATACTAGCACACCACTGATAGCTAGACAAAAGCGAAGACGTATCAAGTCAACGTCACCACCACCAACAGCCAGTATACAAAAGGGTAGCGGACATTACACAACGTGTTTACGTTCAAAATGGCTGGAGTTCTGAAAGGTGTTTATGAAAATATTGGCGAGGCGGGGAGTTTAAGTTCCCCCACCACTCTTTCCAAAGTCACAGGTGTTCGCACTAAAAGTGTACAAGATTATCTACAAAATGAACCAAGTTACACTCTGCATAGAAATCATAGACTTCGTGCCAATCAATATCGAAAAACTAAAGCCTTTTACCCATTGCATATAATGCAAGCAGATCTCCTGACTCTAGATGAGCTTCAAAGACGTCACAATACACCGTACAAGTACATTCTACTTGCAATCAGTGTTTTTAGTCGCTATGCATATGCAATTCCATTGCGATCAAAGAGAGGTGTTGAAGTTGCTCAGGCCATTGAAAGTATTCTCGAAAAGGATTCATATAAAAAAATTCAAACGGATCGCGGTAGTGAATTTGTTAATCCCCATTTTGCAAAAGTACTAGAGAAATATAGTACACTGCTCTATCATAGTCACAGTCCTATAAAGGCTGCATTGGCCGAACGATTGATAAGAACTATTCGACTTTTAATTTCAAGATATTGTACATTGAAAAATACATCGACTTTTATTAATGATCTAGATAAAATCATGTTGATTCATAATCAACGACCTCATCGATCATTGTCCAAATCTACACCAACGGAAGTTCATCATTCTGATCGTGATACAATTGAAACCTTTCTTAAACAATATTCCAATGAATCAAAAGTCAAGAAGAAGAAAAATAAATTCAATGTTGGTGATACTGTTCGAATTAATAGAACAACTAATGTTTTTGAAAAGGGGAATTACTTGTGGTCCACCGAACTTTTTAAAGTGGCAAAAATTCCAGACACTTAACCCATAACTTATCGGCTGCGTGATACCAAAGATGAAGAGATTCTCGGCGGCTTTTATGACTATGAATTGCAAAAAGTTAAAAATGCTAGTGAAATCTACCAAATTGAAAATATATTAAAGACACGTACTCGCAGGGGTAAGAAACAGTTACTTGTTCGGTGGCTAGGATACAACTCTGATTTTGATTCTTGGATCGGTGTTGAAGATATTGACAATGCCCAATGATTTCTATGTAACTTTCATGTCCAACGTTTCCGATCCTCTCTACAATGACTTGAATACGACAAGTGATTTTTGGACAAAACTCTCCCCCGCCATCAAATTTGACGGTGCATATGAAGTGGCTCTTGTCGACTGTATTCTCAAAAATACCTATGACATCCTGAGAAAGGATCGTGTGTATGATATAAAAGTTATACCATTCGATTGGACTATGAATGGGTTGGGCTATGTCGACTATGAATGGGTTGAAGCACTTAAATCTAGTGACTATCCACATGTCAGATTGAAATATATTGAATATGATAATATGAGGGATTTGTGTCGTACAATTAATAGAAAAATCTCATATCGTCGGAATGGTAAATTCCATTTTAATTATTCATTGGAACATGATAGGATTTACATTAGCTCACCTGTTGACACTGAAACAATTATTCTCAATGGTAATCTGAGATATGTTCTTGGCTTTAAACAGAATATGATCCATGGAAAAAATGCTGGCACCGTTTAAGGGATGGATCAAGTTTTTTTTGCTGATTATCCACCTGGTTTTGCCTCGGACTCTTGCATATTTCTCTATGCATCCTTTGTGGAAACGCCGAGAGTCGGTAATTCAAATGTCCCCCTCCTACGTAAAACAACTCATGAACTTGTTCATCACTATAATATAAAGCATCTTCAGTATGTTCCTGTAAACACTTCATATTTGGAACTCTGTCAGTTAACACTAAGAAGTGAATTGGGTGATCCTCTAGCAATAACAAAAGGCTTAGCAGTGATTACATGTCATTTTCGGCCCATTGTCAACGACGACGGTACAATCACCTAAAATGAACAATAGAAGAATTCCATTTGTCTGTCCGGATATTGACTGTTATGTTGGTGCTTTGAGTCCACGTCAAATAGGCAATAGATTGGACTACTACAAGGGGCGTACTACAATGTCTGGCTATGGTCTTGGTAGCTGATTTGCTAGGCTATTTCGTTCTGCACTACCCCTTGCCAGAAAATATCTTGTACCTGCTGCATCAAATTTTTCTGCCTCCACACTACGGGACTGGGGGTCGGGCAAGAATTTCAAGGAGAGTGTTAAGGAAAATATTAGATCTTCAGCAAGAGCCGTTGGTGAACAATTAAAATCTCGACAAAATTGGGAGGGATTGAAAAGGATGCGTTCGCGTCATTCACTCATCAGTCTCTACCCAGGCAGGAAGCAAAGGACATCAACAAGGACTTTGAGAAATAAAACAACGAAGGTCAATAAGAAGAAGAAAAAGAAAAAGATTGTTAGATCAAAGAAGGATTTCTTCTCTTAAGATGACTTATCTCCCCCACAAGGAATCATATCCATCAATCAGTTCCTCATTGAATCTATTCAATGCTGAAAATGTTGATGTCAGTGTCAATTATGGCTACTATGAACAATTTCATTCCCAACAACTCCTCTCGGAAAATATAAACTTTCAAATATTTTCCAATGAAGACTATTTCATTGATTTGTCGTCAACATTTATTGATTTAAATGTTGTGGTGAAGAAAAAGTCAGATAATACAACTCGAAATGCCGGCGATGGTCTCTCCTATGAAAACTGTATTCTACACAACCTATTCAAACAAATTAATGTATTTATTAATGGAACATACGTGAGCACTAGCAATAATTTATCAAACTATGCAAGCTACATACAATTTATGATGATGACGCCAAAGGCGTACAAGGAGATGAGAGGACAATCATTGGGCTATGAATATCGAACAGGTGTTGATACTGACGGTGAGTTGACTACTGCAGTGACCCAGGAGTATCATCTAGTTGGAAAATTAAATCATGAGATATTCAATATATCCCAATGGCTACCCCCCAATGTCAAGATTGACATAAAGTTACAGATGGCCCCATCGAATTTCATTTTGAGAAAAACACTTCCTGCAGCACCCGATGCAAATGTCATTATCACATCGGCAATTCTCCATGTCCGAAAACAACAAGTTATGAGCTCTGTTGCATTGGCAGTGGAAAAGCTAAGAGCCAATGGCAACAACATTAAACTTCTTGTCCCCCATACAATCACCAATCAACGTCACATTTCCGCCGGTTCTCGTAGCTATAGCGATTCATCATTTATCAATGGAGAAATCCCATCAAAATTGGCCTTGGCCTTTGTGAAGAGTGGCAGTGCCGTTGGATCCTGGACTGAATCCCCCCATGATTTTAATTTTTTCGGTCTATCTAGCCTTGTGTGCAAAGTGAATGTACGAGTTGACCATGCAGTCCCTAGATCATGACTCTCAACTATTTGAAAATGGAATAACCGATTCAATGTTTTCAAAAAATCATGGGGTTATTGTTTTGGACTTGTCAGGCACACAGGATATGAGTATAGTACGAACAGGGAATGTACGTTTAGAGTTTACATTTGCCAATGCTCTGACGGAGAGTATCCCGCTAATATCACTGAGTCAATTTGAAACCTATTGGGAAATCACACCCGACGGCAGTGTTCTACTAGATCTTGCACCATGAACATAAATCAAATAATCAATGTATTTAGTATGGATCCATACATGTCCCAGTACAAGTCCTATTGCATACCTTCGGACTTCATTGAAAAAATTCCAAGTGTTAACAATACCCTAATCATTGTTAATAGCAGTCCATCGACTTTGAAGACCGGTCATTGGCTATGCATCTTTCAAACAGCAAAGAATATTGAATTTTTTGATCCTCTTGGCCTATCGTATAAATTCTACACGCCATACATCAGCAACTTTATTGAAAGCAGTGGGAAAACCATTATTCAAAATCAACGAAGAGTACAGGATTTAACGACTAAGACATGTGGCTTTCATGCACTACTCTTTTTCATGTTCAGATGTCGTGGCTATACCTACAAGCAGTTTCTCAACATCTACGTTGACTTACCTCGATTGAACGACTTTCTAGTGGAAAATATACTTACAAGTGTATTTAATATTGATTTTAGTGCCCTAAGAATAAAATGTTCTAAAGATGTATGTGAAATTGTTTATTAATAAAAAAATTATATACATGATAAAACGACTTTTCTACTCTTTAGATTTCATCCACTACTAGGTATTTGTCGACAACAACTAGTGCAGGTAGATTATCTGAATTCACAGTGTACTGATCCTGATGTACTGCAATGTCGTTGTCACATTTTCTACAGTAGAGTGTGACTTCACTCTTGTCATATCTCTTTGTATAGTCAATGATACTATTCTCATTCATTCTATAGAATTCACATGTTTCAATTTGCGTATTTGAAGCAATTTCATAAACAGTGTCCTCAAGTGTCGAATCACATTCCGTCACAGCCAAATAAAAATCAGTGGGCTTATAATCAAAACACCCATTGTCTTCACAACAATGACGTAGAAACCATAGTCTCTTGTTGTTCCAACAGTTGAATCGCTGACCTGGTTCCTCCTCCCAGAACAATCGAAAACCACGACGATACCAATCTCGTAGCAATAAACTAAAATCACGGTTAGGATTCTTTCCAATCATACCGGGATATGTACTCTCCCACTGCTTACATTTATCATAATGACAATTGGAGCATAGGTAACCTATAGGATGAGTCACACACCTCTTCAAGACAGGAATTACAACCTTTAATTTGTACAGCATATCCTCTATGCAATTTACACGGGTTGCATAATCTACACTTTTCATCATACTCATCAATCATTGTGCAATTCTCACATGATGACCAGCTGCCCAGTGAGTACATACATAGCGGGCATGTATGGAACATTTTGTCATGTGTTGACACTCTCACTGCCACAATGAAACTGAGCTAGCAACATCAAAAATTGTCTGAGATAGAGAGAGAGAGAGAGAGAGAGAGGAGTAAATCATCCTTGAGCACCATCTTTCTCATGAAAAAAAGTCCTAAATTTCTAAACTAATGTTTAAAAGTATATACACAATATCATTTTGCCGTGTCGTGATCAATATATCAATAAATTGTGTAAATGCATTTGGACCACAATGTAGAAGCTTCATACAATAGTCTAATGATGGAGATTCAGTTTTCATTATATCTACAAGCATTCCCCAAGAAAATATATTCCTTTGAATAGACAACTCTAGAAAATCATCGTCTAGAACTAAACGTTTTTCCATAAGAACTAGATTCCTCATTAGTCGATCTTTCTCGAATCTTTCCATTTTTTTTTAGAGTCCTAACTCTCTCACAACCAACTTCAGACTAACCAGAATTTTTTTCTACTCTAAAAAATATACGCTAGTCTACTATAGAAAGAAAAAAATACCATTGATTTAGAAGCAATTTTATTGAACATAATTACAATAATAATAATAATCACTGATGCATTTTGTTCTCATCAATATATTTCGATAGGACATCTAATGCTGACCGAAGTTTATTTATATGGAGAATATTCACTTTTCCAGCAAAACATAGCTGCTCCTCCTGCTTAAATTTGCTTAATGATATCACATATCTAGCATACATAGTGTCCCATTCAAGACATAGTCTACAACCAGCAGTTATTTCTACAGCTACATTGGGTACTCGTGCATCACTGCTGCTGTTGTCGGCTCCATCATTAATCTTCAATAATGTAAATGCACTACTCATTTTTCTCTACTAATATCCTCGCAAATAAACTATTCTCTTTGAATTCAATTCTCTTACTAATATGAATTGCAAAGAAAACTATTCCTTTTATTCAAATCCCAATCACTAATCAAGTTATACTCACTCTCTTTGAAAAGGTGTATACAAGGTCCAGAATAACACAGAAAGGAACATAAAGTAGTAGAAGTATAATGCCATGTGAGAGGATACTCACTCTCTTTGAAAAGGTGTATACAAGGTCCAGAATAACACAGAAAGGAACATAAAGTAGTAGAATAACATAGAAATTGCTATAGGAGTGGTAGAATTCCATATTAGCATTCTACTAACGGCTTTGGACCATAATTATTACAATCATACCGTTTCATACTTCCAAGCTTTTTCACTTAAGAAGTGGCACCAAAAGTGTTGTTTTTAGTGATATATCGCACTTACGGATGGTAGAATTGATAGAGGCACGTAGAAATGAGCAATAGCTTTCAAATGATCCATTAAATACCACTCTAAAAAGTTCTGGTGGCCTACTAGTCCCAGCGTTTCCACTTGAGATGTGGTACTAAAAGTGCTGTTTTTAGTACCATTTGGCACTTGCAGATGGTGGAATTTATAGGAAGAGCGTAGATATGAGCAATAGCTTCTATATGAGCTATTAACATCTGTCTACAATGTTTTGGTAGCCCGCTAGCCCCCCCCCCCCAAATGAGAAATGGCACAAAAGTGCTATTCGTAGTGCCATATTGCACCTGCAGATCGTTGAATTTATATAAAGCACGTCGATAACTGATATAGCTTTTGAATGAGTCATTAAACATCTCTATATGATGTTCTGGTGACCCGACAGCCCTGGAAAAGAAAAAGAAAAAAAAAGGGGAGAAAGGTCAGTGTAAAAAAGTGATTTTGCTTGTTGTTCAAGTTGGGGGACCATAATTTCCTTGTACAAGGTTTTCGACCATGCTGATTCCAATGGTACAATTTTCATTTTGATCTGACGCCAGTTTCGAGGTGTTTCAGGCTTTTTTCGAAATCATCAAAATTTATTTTCGCAATAAACTTTTACTTTTAAAACGAACCGAAATAATAGTTACAATTCCTGAACCAGTGTCAGATGACAATTTTGTTCATTATGCAGTTTTTTTCAAAACGTGTTTGTTAACGTTTGGTTGCTATGGGCTGTGGTTCGCTCTTTACGAGGTTGCAGCTGCTGCTGTAACCATGATAGCACAGTTGAGCATGTTTTGGGTGAAAGTTCCAGATTGGTCAGACAGAAAATCTGTAAATACGGTCTTATTTTAACAGAAACCGACGACGACCTGTTTTGTGTCACCGCCTATGTTTGATGACAATTATCTCGTCAGGTTTATGCTAAAAAATAATATTTTTCTGACAATAATTTTTGCTTGTGTTTTAGTTCAAACTTTACTCTTCACTTTCGTCCCAAAAACTTTTTTATAATTATTTTGAATTAAACAACTTTTCGTCTATGAGAGGTGTTATGATAAGATTCCACCCATTGTACTGAGGTTTCTTGCTGTAAATGGATATCATCTATGCCTGATATTTTGTGTTCCCTGGATCCCAGACGTCTTACTCTTTCGCCATGAGAAATCGAGGCTTAAGTCATTTACGCCAAAATGAATCTTCCAAAGGTATTGATAATTTGGCTGACATTAACATTCCCCATAGAAAAGAAATACGGTAACAGAAAATTAACAGTTCATTCGCCCTTTATATTCTGAGGTCCTTTTTGAAGTTCCGTCTTTTTTTAGCAGACAATTGACAATACTTGTACGTTACTATTTACGCAGACTAATTACAATCATTTCCTGTTTATGATTCCTACGACGACATAGTTGAATAATTTTGAGTCTCGAAGGCATTAATTTGAGCAAAAAAAGTCGAGAAAATTGGTCAAAATACATTTACGGTCAGTTTGCTTATTACCATAGCCTAGTTTCAGTATAGTTTCTTTGTTCGTGTAAGCCATTTTCTCGTTTTATGCAATTTTTTTTCTTTTAATATTTTCGATAGAATAAAAGTGGGACTTGAATGTATTACCACACACCATTGGGAGTCTATTTCGTATTGTCTTTTCAACAGAGGCGTAATTTGCTATAGGGCAGGGGGCAACTGCCCCTCCCAGAACTTGGGTTGCCCCCATGCCCAGCTAAAATTTAGTTTCTACAAAAATTTTGTCAAAACTGAGGTAAGCCTGCATAATTCAAGCATCCACAGAAACGAGTCAGTTCTCTTTAGTATGTCTTACCACTGCTTTTCAGTTTAGACAATTAATCAAATAGAATTTAAAAAATTGTCAAGCAAGCCAGCAAGAATTGTTGTTGGTGACGGGGATCCTGCAAAAATATTTCCTAGGAGGAGGGAGAGTAGATTAGGTTTTTTTTAAATATTCTTTTTTTTAAAACTTATAATAAAAAGTTTTTTATTATTAAAAAAAAAATAGAGTTGTGAGAAATTCAAACTTTAGCCTAAAGAGCGACGCGTTGAGGAGGGAACATCCCCTTTCATATACGGAAATGATTTCTGTTCGTTTTTTAGTTTTAACGTTGCTCCTTACTTTCAGTTAAAAAAACTTGTTTTTTTTATTTGATTTTTGAAGTTTTTTGAATTAATGCAGGTTTTGATTTTGACTCACCGCACATGAATAATTAAAACAAAATTTGCATATTAATTTTACTTTTATTTGGTTAAATGGCTTTCTCGAAAGTTGTTTAATTTTATTTACGAACGTTTTTATTAGTAATAAATATAAATACGTAACGGACTTCTATATTCATATATTTTTAATACGTATAATAGGGGGTTCACCCCCTAGTCAATACCTCACTCTTTACGCTAAAGTTCGAGTTTTGTTCCAATTCTTTAAAAATGACCCCTTAATCACAAAGGCCGTTAATTAGAATAAATAGCTCTTATGAAAGTACTAAAAAATCTTTGGCTTAAAGAGCGAGGTATTGACTAGGGTGCGAACCCAATCATATACGTAATATTTTCTGTTCGTTTTAAGTTTTGATGTTGCTTCTTACTTTCAGTTGAAAAACTCGTTTTTTTTATTTCATTTCTGATCCTTTTTTTTTAAATAATGCTGGGAAATTCGGCACCCCCTTCGTAGCAATGTCCCTTCCCCCATGAAAACTTCCTCCATGGAAAGATCTTCAAAATTTTCTCAGGCGCGTAACTTTTGATGGGTAAGGCTAAACTTGATGAAACTTATATATTTGAAATCAACATTAAAATATGATTCTTTTGATGTATCTATTGGTATCAAAATCCCGTTTTTTAAGAGTTTCGGTTACTATTGAGCCGGGTCGCTCCTTGCTTACAGTTCGTTACCACGAACTGTTTGATTGTCGAAGTTATGAAACACATTTTCAGTTTAATAAGTAAATAATGATTTTGCAGTGACGACAAATGAGAAAAATTGTAAGTAAAATGGGCAGAGATAAACCCGTGCAGAAAATATATAGAAAAGTTTTAACTTTCAGTAAAATTATCGATAGCTTTTACAATGGTATTAGAAGAATGGCACCCTCCTTTATTAACAGTCCAATTTCTGTTCGTTTTTTGTCTCTATTTGTTTTAGAGAGAGAAGGATTTATTTACAAAATACATAATAAACAACAAATTGTTGCTACCTCCCCTAAAAAGCAAATCTTTTCCAAGGAGGAGGTAGAAAAAACAAATTCCTTAAAAATAAAAGGAACACTAGGTCACATAACACTTCTTTTTAGTAATTATTTTTGATGAATTTTAGTTCGTTTGTTTTTTTGGAAGGGGGGGGGGGGGGGAAAATAATATTAGAATTATTTATTTTATTTTCTAAAAAGAAGTTTTATGTGACCTAGTGTTCCTTTTATTTTTAAGGAATTTGTTTTTTCTACCTCCTCCTTGGAAAAGATTTGCTTTTTAGGGGAGGTAGCAACAATTTGTTGTTTATTATGTATTTTGTAAATAAATCCTTCTCTCTCTAAAACAAATAGAGACAAAAA
>JAQQPU010007206.1:11905-27939 GCA_029168905.1 Artemia sp. Kazakhstan ARC1039
ATCTTGTATCATGACAATGAACAGTAGACCTAATGCACAATAAATCACAAACAACGAGACTGATTATCCTGTTGCGGCCATTCGGACGGCAGGCTTACGTTTAAAAAAGTAAATTAACAAAAAAAATGCCTAAGTCTGAAAAACAATTTTATTGATAAAAGTTAGAGTATATCAACTAAAATGGATCTGAGATATTCTTTACTCTAATAGAAATCAGAATTTGCCCTGTCCTCTTCTCCTAGCAAAAATTCTTCTCAAATATCTAGCTCAATAACCCAGCCATGAAGTGAAAAGGGTAGAAAACTATGTACGAAATTCGTCACAGTTTTGATGAAAACTGCTTACTGTATAATGTGAAGGAATTGCTTCATTGGAATGGCTTCAGGTATTCGTTGTATAATATCACACGGTGAGCTTTGACTGCCACACGCTACTATGAGCGTTACTTTTATCAAGAAGCAATTGGGAGTATATTATTCTTGTTTCCTATACCTGGGGGGAGGGGATCCCATCCCCTGCCCCCTCACTGTTGACCTCTACAAGGGATAAAAATTGTTTCTGTATTTTTTATTGAGAAAAAATAACAGTCATAAGAGTCAGCTGCGTCCTAAAATATTTAAAACCTAAAGGGTAACGTAAAGGTTAAAATAGGTTTGTTTAGGCTACGTATTTAATATATGCTATGCTTTAACCCCACCCCAACCCCTAATGTACAAAATCCTACACTTTTGGGCGAGAATTTAACAAACCCAAAAGATGAGCTAAAGCACCAGCGTCTATACTTGATTACTTCTGTGACGGGTGGTTGCATGGTGCGGGTTCGTATTTGTTCGCTGGTAACTCCGTGGTACCAGCGGACGTGCAACAATCGTCAGAGACAGTAATTTTCAAAGGCTAGCAGACGTTTCTCTAGAGCTTGGTCGAGTTTCCAGGTTTCACATGAGTAAAGCAGTATGCGTATCAGATTGCTGTTGAATAGTCTCATTTTGAGCCTTATTGAGAATTTTGGAGATTTGCATATTGATGAGAGCCGTTTCAAGGCAGTCTGTGCCATCCCAATCCTGGTCTGGACCTCTTTAGCTATGTTGCCTCCCTTCAACTATACTACCAAGGTGTCGAAAGCATGATACTTGCTTGACTCATTCACTCTTATGGAAGATGCCAAGAGGTTGATTGCTGCAAACAGCCATACATTCTGTCTTCTTTAAGTTAACGTGTAGTCCCATTTTTTCGGCTCGGTCTGTTACACGGTTACACGGTTGGAAACTTACAATGTTAAAATAGTGTTTTGTCGTGGTTTACACTGTCACAGTTACATTCTCTTGATTTTTCCAAGTTCATTTTTAATTTCTTTCCTTGAAATGCAAAAAACTAGTTTAAATGCAAAAAACTAGATAGTTTCCAAAAAAACTGTCATATCGACATCTTGATTGACGAAATCAGAGGCTTCAAACGGGTTTTATTAGAATTTTTAGAAACTCGTGTCCCAGAAGTAAGAAACATGGAATTAGGTTCTAAAGAATCTATTCACTCAGGTATGAAGGATTGGTGCAGAGGCAGGGGTTTATGTAAGGCTCATGATGAATTAGGGAGCTATTGAGTCCTGATTGGGCTGGGAAGGTATTAATAATAGGATGCTTGTGGCTCATTTTATGACTAAAAATTGCAGAGTGTCAGTTGTAGTGGTATATGTCCCTGTAGAACCGACTAATGGAGATTGTAGTGACTACGATGAATTTTAATTATAGCTCCAGGAACAAATACAGGTAGAAATATGGTAATTTCATTAGAAGATTTTAATGCCCAGGTTGGTAGAAATAGGAACAAATGATATCCTACCTAGGTAAATTTGATGTAGGAAAAATAAACAGTCATGATTACAGACTGCTGCTATTTTGTAGATGTAACAATCTTGTTATAACAAATACAATAATTGGTCATAAAATGGCCCCATAAGTTAACATGGTTCTCACATGATGATAAGACAGCTAACCTTGTTGATTATGTTATTGTAGGCCGAAGATTGGCAGGATCAATACAAGATACTAGGACATAGAGGAGTTCAAGATACTAGGACATTGATGTGAAAAGTAAAGGTCACCATCTAGTAATGTCTACAGTTAATCTACAGCTCAAATTTAGGATAGGAAACTACCTTCCAGGAACCTATGACGTTGGTAGAATCCAGGATAAGAATCTGAGAGAAACTTTCCAGGAACAGTTAAATACTGAGCTAGCGAGTTTGAAATTTGATATTCAAGAGATTGATAGAATAATTTATGAGGTCGTTGATGGTGTCCTAGGGAAGAAAGTTAGAAACGCAGCTAGAAATATTAACGAAAATACTTTATGTTCAATAGGGAGGAGGAGGGGTTTGTACAAATGTTTTTTTAGTAATAGAAAAGTATTTGAGTGAAAATAAGAAGATTGTAAAAAAATGGAGAAAGCATCAAAATATGAACTAAGGAGGTATGAACTGGAGGCCATAGATCAAATTGCTGAAGATCTGGAAGATGGGGCCAGATGGTATAATAGTAAAACATTGTACTGGTTTGTCATTAAAATCAGAGGGAACAGTCAATCTAGACTTGTCGCAGTTAAAGATAGAAAAGGGGCTACAATTAGTGATAAGGAAAGAATTATAGAGATGGGCTGAATATTTTGAGAGTGTGTTAAACCGTATAAGAGTTACAAGAAAATATACAGAAAAAAGTAAAAAGTATACGCAACTTTGGATGCGAAGGAAGATTTATTTTGTTAGGAAAGATGAGTAACAGTACTAAAAGGATAAAAAAATAAAGCCCCAGGTGCTCATAGTGTGGTAGTTTTTTCTTTTTTTTTTAGATATGGTGGTTATGAAGTTTACAGATAAATTACTAGAGATTACAGATAAAGTACCTAGTCATTTTAGGAAAACTCTAATTAAACCCATCTATAAGAAAGGTGATAAGAGTAAGTGTGGTAATTATAGAGGCATAAGCTTAGTTTCTGTAGGAAGCAAATTACTTGTTATCATGATACTTTTTATACTTAAAGATGTTATAGATAGAGTTTCAAGAGAAGAACATTGTGGTTTTAGGAAGAGGATAGGGTGTCTCTACCAAATTTTTACTATTAGATTAATAATTGAGAATTAATTGCTTCATCAAAAACCTTTAGGCCTCAGTTTTATGGATTATGAGTAAACGTTTGATTCAGCTGACAGAAGAGCTTTAGCGAAGGTGCTATCCTTGTATCCTTGATAAATATATTAAAGCGATTCGTGCTATATGCGAAAATTACATTGTTGTGGTTAAGGTAGGCAGGGTGTTGTGGTTAAGATAATCCTATCCCCATTTATACTTATCCTTTTGATGCACTTTGTCCTAAAGAGCAGAGCATAGGCAATGAGAGAACGCGGAATCAATTAGGGAAGTAAAACTCTACTAGAGTTGGATTGTACTGATGATTTAAGAATCCTAGATGAAAATGTTAGCAAAATAAATGAATTTTTAGAGGTTTTGGAGTTCAGGGTGCAATAATACGTTTGAAAATTAATTTTAGGAAAACCTGGGAATAAGCGAAAATAAAGAGGTGCTGTTTGGTAACAAGAAGAGATAGTATTGTCAGTAAAGAGAGTGGATGCAGTAAAGATGCTAAAAGTAGAATAGCCTAGGCTCAGGGTGGTTTTTTCTTATAGTTGAAAAAGGTTTGGAAGAATAGGAAGTTAAGTCTGTGCACCAAGATAAGAATATTGGAAGCTACAGTGATAAGTGGTCAGGTAAATTCTGAAGCGTGAGCACTTCAAAAAACAGAGGAGTTGCCAGATGTTTTCCAGAGAAATCGCCTACGGATTGTTTTGGGTACCCAACTGACTGACCGCAACTAAAACGGTAAGCGGTACGAAAATGTTGGTCAATCTCACTTTCTAAGGCCACAATGTGAGAAAGGATACACGCTCTGCGGATGAAGGATGATAGATTGTCCAAGATCGTCCTTGTCGGGTAACCGTCTTGAGCAAAATGAAAAGCATGTTGTCCCCGAATGGGGTGCAAGGATTTCGCAATGAAAGATCCAAGGGAAATAGGAAGTTCTTCGGATGGTATAAGGACGGATAATTTGAATAAATTGGGATGGAAGAGAAGCGTGTGTAGTTGTATTAGGCTCAGCCAGCTTGGTGCTGCAGAGAGTTGTTGGTAGTAGTATGAGATTTCCCAAGCGCTGGTCACTTGATCAACGGAACCGTCTCTCTGAGAAAAATGTGTCAGTACTTCGAATCTTAAAAAATTGAAACTGGCTTCATTTCTTCATCTCTTTTGGCCGAAATCAACTACCATTTTCTTTATTATTTATTTAACTAAGCTAAAAGAATACTATATACGACTCTTAGATATCGATTGAGGACTATCGAAAGCGAAAATGTTTATTTACATCGAAAAGTCCAAATGTTGCGCAACACAAGACGTGCCCCTGGTAAATACGATATTGACCAATTTTAACATAGGGATCACAGTACCTGTAGCTGTTGGCTTTCATATACGACGTATCTGCTTGTAAACTATTGTGAGATTTTAGCCCATCTTGTGGGTTTGTTAAATCCTTATCCAAAAGTGTAGGATTTTGTGTAGTGTAGGATATTTGCACATTAGAGGTGGGGGTGGGGGACAAAGCATATCTTGTCCATCTCTTAGAGAATTACTGTCTCCGACGATTGTTGCACGTCCGCTGGTACCACCGAGTTACCAACGACCAAATACGAACCCGCAGCATGCAACCACACATCACAGAAGTAATTAAGTATAGGTGCTGGCACTTTCTTGGTCACGTATTACGCAAACCGAACAGTAGACTACCGAAGATGACGTTCCAATGGAATCCAGGGGACTCAAGACGCAGAGGCAGGCCGATGAATGCTATCGCTGGATGTACGAAAAAGACCGAGCAACAATCAACGCTGCTATTGTGCCCGACTGGGCAGATTTATAAGTCAATGTCCAGCTTCGATAAGAATGGCGGTGTTTCACTGATGCCCTATACGCCCTGGATGGCGTTGGAGGAACTAAGGTCTAAGGTAAGGTAACGTTCCAAGTTGCAATTTTCACATTCTTTAAAGCATTGAAATTATTATGGCCTCAGGAAAAGTAATGTTCCCGGAACCAGTGTAGGATGGAGACTAACACATCTTCTCAAGTCTACACAAAGCGTTTAAGCCAGCTTAGAACCGGACAGCAAGAAGTCCCTGGAACCTCCAGTAATGAATGGAGGCTTAGTGCAATTCTGGGTTCATCTTGGTCATAGCATGGTTTGACACACTTGGCAATGCTATTCTATCAATAATAGCTGAAATCCTGCAGAGACAATTTCAAGCGTATTACCTATGATTCATTTTATGTTTATGCTTACAAATATTGTAAGAATGCGTGGAGGTAACCCATAATAACTTAGACAGGAAGTGATTTTTCAACCCAAAACAACCACCAATACAGACAAAACCCAGAGGATTTACCCATAATCAAAATCCAGTTCGAATGCTGTGTTGTTTACTAAACAACAAAATATAATTTCCTCGAGGGGACCAACTCCTCAAGATCACCCTGCAGCTCTAAAGCTTTTAAACTCAGTAAATTAGAAGGTAGTGTTTTCATTATGATGTCTACTCCTTTCTGGAAATGTTTTCTCTCTTTTTCGAAATTCATACAAATTTCTTTAGGGCAATACATTTGGACTGGTGATTTCAATTTTGATGGATTTTATATGGAATGAGTTTAAATAGCAGATTTTGTATGTTTAGATAGTGTTTTAAAATATCTTTTAAGAGTTTTTGGTTACTGTTGATAAGTGTCACCTTTTACTTACTGTTTGTTAAATTTATTGTTTTGTGGCATGTTTTTTTTTTACGTGGATGGCTGTACCACAATCTTTAAATATTTACAAACTTCTTTTGCTCGTCCTAAGCCGCTTGTGGATCCAATTGACACTTATGTTTTATTCTATCATTTTATTTTTGTTTTATTTCTTTTTTAGACTGATGTATATGCTTAGAATTCTTCTCATCTGTATACTACACATAAAAGATGGTTTGACAAATGAAGATGCTGTCACATTAGATAAATTCAAAATTCTGAATGATATTATCAACGCTTTTCTTCCAAAAAGAACAAATGAGGATACAGATGGATTAGTGGAAACGGGAAGAATCTTGGAAGGGGGGATCTTCAACACATCACTAGCTTTCACTATACCCTTATTTTCATTTACACTACCAGATCGTATTCCAGATCGTATGGACCAGAATAAAGATCATCAAATTCAGTGGGCCTTGGCTATCATTGGGCTTGTTCTTCTGAGTAAGATTTTCCTTCTTAATTGAACTTTTCAGATAAAAAACCTTTTAAAAATTAAAATTAAAATTAGTCCAAATTTGTTTCTAATATTTACTTATTGTGTAACTGTAGAAACTCTCAAATGGGTCAATCAAGGAACAAATCGAATTTACAGACAACTCTGGCCCCTGAGCCTTCGGATCGGTGGTAGTTCTGGCCTGTCTTGTACCCAAGGTGAAATAATGATTAGCAAAAGAAATGAAAAATGAAAATTTTGCATCTTACTTTAATCTAATCACTTTAAAAAGGGTGCTATACCCTTCAACTTCCAATCGAATGAGCCCTCTCTTAAGTTCCTACTACGACCCCTTCTATACGAAGTGGCTATGGGAAAAAAGAACATATAGAGGCCTCTTCGTTCTTTTATTGAGCGTGCCCAACTAGCTGCTTCGGTTGTAAGTGTTAATTATTATCTATTAATGTTTGTGTATCTGTAAATCTTTAGTCAAGCAATATTCTTGTTTTCATTCCTTAAGTCAAAAAAAATATAATTAAGAGATAACCTAATTTTTCTCGTTCAAGACTCAGCAGGATATTCGCCTAGTTGTAACTGTCCTAGATGGCCCTTGCCTTGAAAGAGATTTCGCGATCAAAATTGTGACAACGAATGAATTCTCAAAGGAGACTAGCCATCATCGAAGAATATTGAGTATGTTTGGTTTGACTATGGAATTTATTGAAAAGACACTGAAATTTTCAATTCCTTTTGTCGACAAGCTTGTCAATCAAAGTGGGTAGCACCACAAGGAGCTCCCAAAGATGCCCAAATCGCTTAAATGATATTTCCTTGGAACTGATTGTTAGCCCTTTGCTGAACTTTAGAAAGATAATTTCGCTTCATGTACATCTCCATCTCCGACAAAAAAGTAGAAGTTAGATGGTTTTTCTAAGATTTCCGGGAAAGTAGGCGTCGACTTTTATTTTTCTGTCTTTATGCGGATCTCTAATCCAAGCTCTACAAATGTTGGCATGAAAGCCCAGTCAGTTCTAAATTTTTTGGCCATAAAACTAAAATAGTTGATAATGAACGATTTAAGGTAGGCTACTGCATTACCTGAAAAAGAAGCGATGGAACTGATAATTTTGGCATGAAAAAGAAGCGATGGAACTTTCAATCCCTATGCTGTTAGATAGATAATATTCAATCGAAAAAAAAAAAAAAAATATACTTATCCTTTGTGAAATGTTAAACGTAATACGTGTAATTCGTAATTTTGCTCATTGATACACAATGACTGTTTTCCATGTTATATTTTTCCGTGAAACTTATGTATTTTAGACAGTAAGAACTTAGTGAAATACAAATTAATGGTTTCTTTACCAAATATGCGCGCATTGGACTGTAAAATTGCAATAAATCTATTACACTTACCAATATTTTGCACTGTCAAATTATCATTTCATTTTTGGTTTGTTTAGACTTGTCAAACTTCTGAAAAATTAAGTGACGAAAATAAATTTGGGTTGTTTGTATAACACGAATTAGTACAATCTGGAATCAGTAAAGCCAGGCTTGGCTGTCCAAAATAGAAAAAAAATTAATCTGCAACATAGTATCTGATGTTTTTTTCCTTTTTGTGTGATGGACGTCGCACATCCGACGAATCTCGCTTCTGAAAAACCAATTAAGAAACAAATATGTGAATCAATGTTTTTCTGATCAGTAGTTAGTCAAACTGAGAAAAGTAAAAATTGTCAAGATAAATATACCCGACAAAATTGCCCCCCTCTAGATACTGGAAAATACATTTTGCCCCATCCACCTTAAATTTTTAGAATTGATGCCACTGATTTTTCAACAGTTAACATGGGTTCAATGGCAAAAGTGTATACCATTCTATGAATGGTAAAAATGAATGATATGAGGCATTTATATCATTCCATGGTATGAATGCCTCACTTTTACTAGTGATGAAACCCACATACACAATGCAAAACCAAAAATATGAGGGAGGCTCCTATTTCTATAGGAAAAAACTGTATCTTAAAATGTACTTCTGATTATTTTGTTGTTTCATTATATGCGTCAGTTCACCGAACAGTTTTTAAAAGCCAACCTTTTTTATTATTATGATCAGTATTTTTTACGCGTTATTAGGTTAAAGACCTTGATTTTAGATGATCAGTCAATAAAATTTTTACAGTATATCCTTTTAATGCTTCAGCTTTTCTGAATAAAGTAGCCACCTTTAAATGTGGATTAAATAAAAAAAAAGTTTTTTTTTAACTGAAAGTAAGGAGCGACATTAAAACTTAAAACGAACAGAAATTATTCCGTATATGAAAGGGGCCGTCCCCTCCTCAACGCTTCGCTCTTTACGCTAAACTTTTTTATTGTCTTAAAAAATAGAGTTGTGAGAAAGAGTCTAACTTTAGCGTAAAGAGCGAGGCATTGAGGAAGGGACAGTCCCTTTCATATACGGAATAATTTTCACTCGTTTTAAGATTTATTTATTCATTTACATTAATATCTATTGTATATTTGTTTGCATTGATTGTTGATTTAATTTCTGTTCGTTTTGGGTTCCATTTATACTTCAATTGCGACACATTTTTTTTTTCTTTTTAAGCTTGATTTGTATATTCAATTTAAGCATTACTCACTTTTAAGATTTATTTGTTCGTTTATTATATTACTTGTTGTATGTTTTTTTGCTATGATTGTTTACTTTAATTTCTGTTCATTTTGGGTTTCATTTATTCTTTAGTAGTAATTTCTGGTCGTTTTGGGTTTGAATTTTAACAGGTATTTGTATCTGCTGATCTCAAGTTTAAAATGGGCTTTACTTTTCTTTGAAAAACATCTTTTTCGGAAAGTTTTTTTTAAATTAATATTTTAAAAATATCAACAGTTTTGAGCTTGGTTATCAAATACCAAAATATTTAATGCCTTTAGACTCTGTGTTTATAAAAAGTAACCCATTATCAAAGTATTTTGTTTAAAGTAAAACATTAAAACTAAGATTGAGAGAATAAATAAAAATTTTTAAGTCAAAATTTTAAATTGAATTTTGAACACCAAAAGCCAATATATTTGACACCTTTATGCTTGATAACTGTAAAAAACTAAATCTTTTTCAAAGTGACAGCTAGATAATTACAATCACTCCTGGAAAAATAATGATAATATAACACAAAAAACGTGTCCGTTCAGGGGGAAAATACAGAAATTCCCAGTATTCCGTTCAGGGGACACATTTCTGATTATAGTGGCTTCATATATCAGCTCATGGGTACTCTTGCTATGAAAGCAAAAGTTGACGGCATATTTTTTTTACCGGAATTACCCCTTGTTAATTTGTTTTTCTTGTGTTTTCTATAATTATACGAACTTTCTTGTGTACTAATAACTGCACTAATTACTAATAAACAAATACATATTTAGGATCACCATAAAAAGCTGATTCTTTGATTGAATGTTATTAATAGTTAGGCTGTTATACTTTCGTTATTGACAAGGATCGTTATTTACTTACCATTTATTGCTATGAAGAATTTGAATTTTGTTGTTGCTCCAACCAAATCATATAGAAAAATTTTTGAAGGAAAACTCGAGAGGGGTCACTCAGTCACAAATTAGAACTTTTATTTTCCTTATTAATGGTCAAAATATATTGACAGGCAGCCAACAATGTGGCAACACACATTTTTCCCATGGTCTTTCCCTATTCTGCTTTCTTTCCTTTGGTTTCCTTATAATTACTTTATATTCCCAAATTTTCAGGGGGGGGGACATGGCCTCCTACCCTCCCCCTGCCGGCACCCATGGTGAAGTGCCAATGACCCAGTAGCCTTAGGTTTTTACAGTTAAGGAAGGGGGCAATAACCAAACTATTGTTCCGTATAAAATTAGCCCAAAATTTAGGATGTTTGCATCGGTTAAAGTATGTTTTCCCTTTTTCAATTATTAAAATCCTTTATCATTCTTTAACAGAATCATACCTTAGATATTGTGCCATCATTTACCTAAATACATTTCCTAATCATTTTAAACAACTCCAGACATTGCAAAATAAAGCCGTAAGAAACCTTGGTACTTTCTTTCATCGTCCTGCACGACTCCAAAATCTTTCTGAAACAAAAAATTTATTTTTATTTCTTCATATATTAAATCTTAATCAACATAGGGAATTGCAATTATCGCTCTGGCATTGTGATATTCAGTCTCCGACGAGCTATTTTTATGAATCACAAATTCTTGTTACCCCTCCCTATTCGCTCAATCGCTTCTTCGTCGGCTCGTTTTGGAGCGTATAGAATCCCTTTGATTAATTGTGAAAGAGATAAATTTTCAATAATATACCAAATCCCTTCTATAGCAAATAGGCTAAAATTATATAGTAAATTTAAAAATCTTAATCTCAGCCGATCACTTTTAAAGACTAGAATAGTAGATTAAATTATTAACCTTTGATGACGGGGTGATTCTTCTTGATTTGTTCCTTAGCATTATTTTTAGATTTTGCCGTGCTGAGGTAGCCTCCTTTGTCCTTCTCCTACTATATGTTATGATGTTTTTTGGTTTATCTTCTTTATCTTTATTTTTGGTGTACTTGAACTCATTGTAATAATTGTTAGCCTTCCTTTCGAGTTTAGCTCCCTGTTGGCTTTATTTAGTTATTTGTGTTGTTTATATTTGTATGAAATACAATTTATCTTATGTATCTTATCTAGTGAAGCTATATTTTTCTTGAACAATTTTAGAAGATCTCATAAATTAAACTGAATATTTGATGCATAATGATAATAATTGATGAAAGCTCATCAGTTCAAAATTTTACTGTAATTTTAATCTTTATTTTCAATATTAAGTACAAAAGAAAATGTTTGCAATACGATTCGTTTTCAGTAAAGCGCCAATGACGCAGTAGGTTTTAGACTTTTACAGTGAGAGAAGGAGGCAATACCCAAACTCTTGTTTGTAGTGATTTTGTTTGGTTCAAACTTAATTTGCATATTCAATTTAAATTTCACTCGTTTTAATTTTTTTTATTCAATTACATTAGTATCTATTGCTTTTTTTTGTTTGCATTGATTGTTTATTTAATTTCTGTTCGTTTTGGGTTTCATTTATGCTTCAATAGCAAAATATTGTGTTGAGCTTAATTTGCTTATTCAATTGAAGCATTACTCGCTTTAACATTTATTTATTCATTTATATTATTACTTTTTGTATGTTTTTTTGCTATGATTGTTTATTTAATTTCTGCGTTTTGGGTTTCATTTATTTTTAATAGTGATTTCTGGTCGTTTTGAGTTTGAATTTTAACAGGTATTTGTATCTGCTGATCTTAAGTTTAAAATGCCTTTAATTTTCCTTAAAAAACTTCTTTTTTGGAAAGTTTTTTTTTATTTAATTAATCATGGGAAAAAGCTATCCATGAGATACTTCGTCGATGTAGTTGGCATTTCTTCATCCAAATTTCAAACTGTGCTTGTAAAGCTTCCGATGTGCTTGTAAAACTATCTATAAAATTATCTTAATAGCCTGATCTTGCTTACCAATCAATCTTTTAAAATGAGTGGTTTCTTCAGCTATATATTGAGCTTAATTTTTAGTAGCTTGATTTATTTTAACCACTTTGACCTACCATGACGGCTTAACCTTTTGTCCAGCCTTTGTGTGTTTAATCCCGGTTCTTGTCTTTTCTTATTATTTTACTTTCTCTTTTCCATCTATTTTGAAAGTTGTTGGCAGATATGCTATTTTTTGTCGATGTCCGAAAAATGTTTAGGCTATCACTGCCATCCTTTTGTAAGTTTGTCAAGTGATCGCGTCCCGGTCCCCTCGTAATGTTTGGATGCATCCTTAGGCTGCATACACAAGCTAGTGAATTTTGCTGTTTATTTTTCAAATTAGCATTGTTTGGTGTAATGAACCAACTGGTGGTCAAAAATAAGGAAAAAAAAAATCCCCATAAAAAAAATTAACAACTTTTGTATGTAGCCTAGGGCAGTATTCAGGCAAAAAAGAGGGACTGAGACGCAATTGCGAAGTAATACTTATTTTTGGAAAAAAATCGTTGAGCTGGGAATGGATCAATATGTTTGTATTTTATTAAATGTTTTTAATTTTTGAGTTTCAAAGCTGAAGAAATTTTTATTCATTTTAGGTGGACTTACTGTCATTCCTTTCATTTGGAATAGCCCAGGAATTGGACGAAAAAAAAGATCAGAGGAAGAAGTATTTCAAGAAGATAATGTCTCTCTTGTTGTCAAAGTACTTGATTCATTAGAAAAAATGGTCAGTATAGTAGAAACCAGCAGCAGAGACGATTGTTTTGCTAGACTTGTATGCGAGTGCAACACACATCCACCAAGATTTGGCATCCTAGGAGCTACGGTTAAATATATTTATCCGTAAGTAATATTAATCAGACATGTTAAAGTAGAAAATATTTGAAGCACAAAGAAATGAGCAAGAAGCATAGCTGGAATCTCAGGATCAAATTATAGTTACGTAAATCTTGTTAAGCATCTATGTGGTGTAGTGAAAACAATTTAAATTTTTTTTTCTGGGTAAACAATTTTTGGAATCAGAATCCTGGCTTATTAAAATTGATGAGTCATCTACTATTTATTTGCTTTCTCTCAAATTGAATGCTGATAAATGATTTAATTATCATTAATTTTAATGTAAATTTTTATTTAAAATTAATGTAATTAAATTTAATGCATTAAATTTGTAAGTAAATTTACTATATTAATAACTTAGTTATATCTACTATATTAATACATTAATCAAACTTAATGTAATTAAATTTAATGCAAAACTTAATTTAATCAAGTTAATTTTAATTAATAATTTAGACTTATTTTGCAGGGCCTAAAATTTTTTGAATCAGAATCGTGGCTTATTAAAATTGCTGAGTGATATACTATTGATTCGCTTTCTCCCAGATTGAAAGCTAATAAATGTACCAGCACTTTATTTGTGGTTGCATTGAATTTTTCCGCTGATGTATAGCTGTGAGCTGTGTATAGTTATGCCTCTTAGCTGTGAAGTATAGAAAAAGAACTGAGCTAATCAAGGTTGAAACTATGTGAAATCAGTAATCATAAATTTACGGTAAAAAGATGAAATATTCAAATACCGAGATTAGTTATATGAAAAAAAAAAGAAAAAGAGCCGAACCGAAATGAATTTGGGTTTATGATTGAGGTGAGAATTGGGAGCTCCCACCTTAAATTGCATTCAATATCCTTGAAATTTGTATTCCCCACGATGAGTCATTGAAAGAGAGCTGCTCGTCAAAAACTGGTCAATAGCTTTGCTTTTTGTAAACAGACTTCCTAAGACCAATGATAGTTTTAAGTTCTTATATGGTCAGGCTTTACTAGTTTTTCTTTTTTCTCCTTAGTGTTGATTCCAGGAACTAAATCCCTGACCAACATAATTTTGAGACATGTTGTCAGTTTTTTTTTTTTTTTTTTTTTTTTTTAAGGGAATGACCTAACCATTTCAAACCCAAAATTGAGCCATTTAGCCTCTAAAAACTGAAGTCGAAATTTGAGACAACTTCTAGTGCCAAAGACTTGCCTCTGAACGGAATGAGGGCTCTATTTAAAAGGACTGAGAGACCAAACTATCGCTATGAATTACACAAATAAAACATATTTAAAAAATAAAATTGAGAAAATTGTACAAGGAATTATACGACTAATAGTTCTAAAGAAGCTTTTCTTGAAGAAGTAAGATCAAAATAAAGATGCTTCATAGTAACAATGTAATGACCCTTAGGAAAAAAAAAATTGAGTGCCAAGTAATAACCTAATTCAATCAAACTCTTCCTCAGTCACCATTTACTACGCAGTTACAATTTTTTCTCTGGGTGGTTGTTCCTTCTTTCAGTCTCCGTCAGATTTTGAAGTTGCCTCTTAGCTTTTTAGTTTTATTTGCTTTTTAGCTTTTTAGCTTTTTAGTAAGATCCTAAAGTTTATAAATGTAAGTTGCTTGTTTATATCACTACTTACGGTTTACCCTATTTTCAGTAGGGTGGTAGATATTCTAAAACTGCAATTTGATGTAATTTTGGGGTGGTGAATTGTTGTTTTTTTGTATTTCTGGGCATCAAAGATACCAAGGAGCTACCATATTAAAGCTTAGAGGGGTTCTACCTCCCGGTGTAATTTCCACTTGGTTATACCCACGCACGTACACCTCTTAATCCAACCTGACTGCTTGTCTTGGTAGTAGGAGTTAGTTATAGGTTATGCCAAGGCGTTGGTGTTAACTATTGGAGGTTACCTCAATTCCGATATTTTTCAGACGGTTAAAGCCTATAGGTGTTAGCCTATAGCTGTTCTCACTTGAACAGTAGTATAAACTGCTCGTCTTCAGGTAGTTTATCACCTACTACGTTAACATTGGTGGCCTGCACTGTTTATTCATCAATTAGCAATGATTAAAGCAGTGAGTTTCTAGAATTATCATTGCTGGTGACACTCACAAATAAAAGTTGCTTAAGAAAATAGAACCAAAGTAATCAAAGCTCTGAGCTTTTGAAAATTGTAATAGCGCCTTCTGTGACATTCATAATTTGATAGCTATGATTAGAGTTTCGGGGGTAATTTCATAAACAGCAAGTTAATTATATTGTTACAAAATGTAAGAAAATTTAAAATATCATGAAGTACCCGGGGAGAGACAGGAGCCCAGTCATTTCGTCTATCTACCAGCCCGCTTAAGAGTTAGTCCTAAATAACATTGGAACATACTTTATTTTTTCAATGCACTTAGTGTTTGAGCCAGTAGAGATGGCTCTAGCGAATAGACAAAGGAGGAGCTATCTTAGAGTTAGTTCAGACGTTTGGGGAAAACGCATGGGATTTCCTATAGGGAGAATAGCGAAAATGTTCACACGTATCCGAACTGCAAATATTGGCAAAAAATTCAAACATCAGAAGTCATGACTGAAGATACAGACTTTGAAGTTGCTTTTTTAGCTTCTGTAGTCTGAACTTGAATCATCATATAAAAGTTGATAATTCTGGACAAGGGCAATCAAATTGGGTTTTTTATGATGCCTGACAATCGATATGTTTTTCAAATTTCAAAAATACCGCCTTCAGCCCTCCGTACGGAAAAGCTAGAAAAAAATCCAAACCATACTCCGAATGGGAACTACGAAACTCCCTATCGAAATTCCCGTAGGGAGAATGGGAATTCCAAAACGTCTGAACAAACTCTTTGTTGTAAATTTCTTTTTACTAAGCCTATGCGGGAAAATAATACATAGGAGACATATCGCTTTTTACATAGTCAACGCCACTGGGTTAAATCTTAAAATTCTTATTACTAATTTTGTTCGATGCTATGAGATAGAGAAAATTTTACCCTGATTATGGTGCACCTGCTCTGCTTCTATGAAGTTACCCTACCTTTGCCATTGTGACCAGTGGCTAAATTCTGCTGATAATGAAAAATACTGCATGATTGCTGAGTGAATAATGAACTCGAACAAATGAAAAATTACTGCTGATCAAACAGTTCGTGGTAACGAACTGTAAGTAAGGAGCGACCCGGCTCAATGGTAACCGAAACTCTAGAAAACGGGTTTTTGATACCAATAGATATATCAAAAGAATCAGATTTCAATGCTGATTTCAAATATATAACTTTCATCAAGGTTAGTGCTACCCATCAAAAGTTACGCGCCTGAGAAAATTTGG
>JAQQPU010007207.1:0-39710 GCA_029168905.1 Artemia sp. Kazakhstan ARC1039
CCCATCCCGCAGCTACTATCCAAGATATTACTACTGTGATCACGCAAGCAATAGGAAACCTTCAGAGTAGTCTCTCCAATACCATTGCGCAAACTGAGAGTGCACTTAGAGCTGAGCTAGGTTCTATAAAAGACAAAGTAAATAGTGTGGAAGTGGCCCTATCCTCAAAATGTAGCATGGATGAAACGAAGCAAATTGTGCAAGCAGAAGTCCGAGCACTTAGTGCTAACTTTCAGCAGTCGTTAGAATCTGAAGTACGACAGATCATCCGTGCTGAAAAAGACCGAGAGTCACGGAAAAACAACATTGTTGCATACGGTATTGACGCTTCCATTGATGACACTAACGCTCTCAAGCAGTTTTTATCAACCGAGTACGGAATCAATTGCGGTCCCTTAACTAATGTCTGTCGCCTAAAGCAGAATATACAGGCTAGCGATCCAACCCGGAATACGGCACCGCCCCTTTTGTTTACTGTGTCATCCTTTCAAATTAAAAAACAGATCTTGAAAGAGTCTCTCTCAAGGAAAGGAGCAGTACAGTTCTGCCATGATCAATCGAAACAAGATCAAGAGAGATATAAAGCACTTGTTGCAGAGCTTAAGGACAGAATAGCTGGTGGTGAACAAAACCTCGCAATCCGTGACCTCCGTATTGTGTCAAAAAACCCGAAAAGCGGAGGAGAAGTCTCTCCTCCGAACCCGATGCAGATGTAGAATTCCAAGTTGTGAACTGTGTAAATAAAGTAAATATGGGTGTTACCGAACATGTTAGTGCTTTTTCTACGGAAAGACTCTCATCCATGACTAGTGACAGCTCATTGGAGAGCGAAACAAGCTCTGGAAGCTACTACACTGCTAACTCAAAGGCGCCAGCGACCACTTTAGGCAAAACAGATGAGGACTCGGGTCAGCCGGGCAACAGGACCAACGACCAGAATAAGCAACACCAAAAACGAGTAAGTACAGATTTTTATGCACTAATTACTAACGTCGACCAACTTCCTAACAAGTTGAACGAGCTGAGATCCGTGATTTATTCCAAAAATTATGATCTGGTCCTATTGACTGAGGTTTGTCCCAAGTCCAGTAGAAACAGGCTCGAAGATTCCAGGGTATGGTGTCATGTCAAACCTACAGTCTTTAGAATGCAGGCGTGGTACATTGGCGCTATTCAAGACATGTTATAGTGTACAATCATTATGTCTCCCAGGTAACTCACAATTTGTCGAATCTGTATGGTTCGACCTATGTGATGACGGCGGTGGAGTAATAACCAGAGTAGGCTGTATTTACAGAAGCCCATCTGCCTCTGATTGCCAAGAAACCGAGCGGACAATAGCAACAATGCTGCATAAAGCAACTATGAATTACACAGGGAACCTTTTTATAGCTGGTGATGTCAACTTCCCTGACCTCATATGGAAGGATGGATATCTGTATATACCTGTACTTACAAACAGAAGCAGGACCACGAATCTATTCACAGACTGCCTTCACGACCTTAATCTCTACCAGATTGTCGAACAAGCTACTAGAGGCCGACTTTTCCAGAGACCGACTCTACTGGACCTAGTGTTCTTACGGGATAAAGACCAGCTTCAGAACATAAATTACTTACCTCCTCTAGGAAAGAGCGATCATCTAATCCTAGAAGTGAATTTGTCATTTCGTAACATAAAAAATGATTACACAAAGAAAACTTATGTAGACTACAGGGCGATCAGAAAAGAGCTGGAAGGCGTAGTTTGGTCACCTTTACTTCAAGGGGACGTCGACCAACAATGGGCTAAGCTAAAGGACGAGCTACTTACACTTCAAAAAAACACACGTCAGTAAAACTCACGCCAAAGCCCAAAACACTGCCTTTCATGACCCCCGAGATACGCAAGGAAAGAAACAGGAGGGGACGGTACTGGAGAAAGTACAATAAAGGAGGGAAGGAAGAACACTACCAAAAGTTTGCGAAAGCTCGAAACAAACTAAGAAGCCTAACTAAACAACTTTACGCATGGTACGAGTCCAAGCTAGCTGATGATAGTAAGAATAACCCGAAGAAGTTCTGGAAGTACGTATCAAGTAAGGACCACAGCAGACGGTCAGTAAAAGCACTCAGTACAGATGATAGCAAGGAAGTGACCAACTTGAAGGACATCACCGAACTCCTCAACAGGCAGTTTGCGTTGGTTTTCACCAATGAACCAGATGGTCCTCTTCCTCATAGCCCACCATACAACATCCCTAACCCGATGCCACCTATTGTACTCTCTCCCCCTGTCGTCCAAAAGCGACTTGAAGTGCTAGACGTCAATAAGTCCGCCGTTCCTGATAACTTGCACCCAAGACTATTGAAGGAGCTTGCCAAAGAAATTGCACAACCACTATGCAACATATTCCAACTGTCGCTTGACTCAAAAAAGGTACCCAAAGACTGGAAGCTGACCCATGTCACCCCAATATTCAAGAAAGGTGACCGCACCAAAGCCAAAAACTACAGACCCATCAGTCTGACCTCAGCGGTGGCAAAAACCCTTGAGCGGATTGTGAATGCTGATATTTTGACACATCTCTGTAATAATGATATACTTTCCCCTGACCAGCACGGATTTCTGCCAGGAAAATCGGTTGAGACCAATCTCTTTGAGACATACAGCACCATAACAGATCACCTGGAGAAAGGAACCCCTGTGGACCTGATTTTACTGGACCTAGCCAAGGCTTTTGACAAGGTACCACACAACCGTCTCAGATTGAAACTTGCAGCAGCAGGTACCCACTCGGACGTGGTCGATTGGGTCATGGACTTTCTGACTGGTCGGAGTCAGCAGGTTCGACTCTTCACAACTAATGGCGATAAGGTCTTCTCCAAACCATGTGATGTTGTAAGCAGAGTCCCCCAAGGTACTGTCTTGGGCCCTACCCTATTCCTTATATACATCAACGATATGATGAATGGAACAGAAAACAACATCAATCTCTATGCCGACGACTCCAAGCTGTTTGGGCCTGCAAACCAACAAAGTCTGCAGCGTGACCTTCATAAAATCCAAACGTGGACACAAGACTGGCTACTTGAATTCAACACATCAAAGTGCAGTGTCCTTCACTTTGGAAACAACAACCCCCGTCACCAGTACAACATGTCCGATCCCAATTCACTGGTTAGCTTAGTACTAAAGACAAGTCCCGAAGAAAGAGATCTAGGAGTGCTGATAGATGAACAACTGAAGTTCCACGGCCACTGGCAACAAGCAGTTTCAAAAGCAAATTCAAGCCTTGGTCTCCTCAAACGCACTATAACCAGCCGCTCCCGTACAGTCTTTCTAAGGCTCTATAAGGCTATAGTTAGACCCGTTTTGGATTTTGGTACGTGTCTCACCTCCCATTCTTATAAGAATGATACCAGTCTAATCGAAGGAGTTCAGAGACGTGCCACGAAGTGCATAGCTGGCCTACGAGATCTCCCATACAACAAGAGACTGGAACGCATGCAGCTGCCAACACTCGTCTTCAGACGCCGCCGTGGTGATATGATGCTGACCTACCAGTATAACGTACAACCAAATAACCCCCTCTTTACCAAACATTCAAGTCAGCACCATACAAGAGGACACTCACATAAGCTGTCAAAACGTTTTGTTAAAACACGAACGCGGCAACACTTCTTCTCTGAGCGTGTTGTCAACGATTGGAATAGCCTTCAAGCTGAAACGGCGACTGCACCTACGGCTGCGTCCTTCAAGTCCAGACTTGACAAGGAATGGAATAACAAGCCATAGAAATATGAGTGGGACTGTCCGTCCCACTCAACTACTGACTGATGCCAACTTTATCATAATAAGTGTCTTGCTAGGAGGCTGATGCCGGTTGTCATACCCAACCATCTCGCATACTCGATCCGAAGTTGCTGTTGTGCGGCGGTGTCAGCTCTATACCACTGAGAATGGTCTTTACGGGCCATACCTACCTCGTGGCCACCGCTACCGAGTGGGCTTAAATTGCATCTCTCCAACAGACCTCTCCTATGGCGTGTCACTAGGCCCTAACACAGTGACGAATTTTTGCCATCATTTGACCCGGAGCACAACAGATCCAGTATGGACCTTAATTTGCTCCGAAGTGCGAATTAAGGTAATTAAGGTAATATTCCTGATAGGATTGCAACAGTATCACTCCTTCTAGCTGTTGATGCTACTGACCATGTAGGCATCCTGAATGATCAAACAGTTTGTGATAGCAAACTATAAGTAAGGAGCAACCCAGCTCAATAGTAACCAAAACTTCAAAAAAAAAGGAATTCTGATACCAATAGATACACCAAAAGAATCAGCATTTTATGCTGATTTCAAATATATAAGTTTCATCAAGTTCAATTTTACCCATCAAAAGTTACGCTTCTGAGAAAATTTGCCTTATTTCCTTGTTATTAAAAAGGGGGAAACATCCCACCAAAGTCATAGAACCTTAATGAAAATCACACCATCAGATTCAGCATATCAGAGAATCCTAGTGTAGGAGTTTTAAGCTCCTATCTGCAAAATTTTGTATTTTTTGCCAGAAGAAAGATCATGGATGCATGTTTATTTATTTGTTTTTTCCCCAGGGGTCATCATATCAACCCAGTGGTCCCAGAACATTGTGGGAGGGTTCATTTGAATGTAAAAGGAGTGCAACTAGGCCCCCTCCTGTGCTCATTTTTTTTCCAAAGTCACCCAATCAAAATTTTGAGATAACCATTTTGTTCAGCATGGTCAAAAAATATAATAACTATGTCTTTGAGGATGACTTAATCCCACACTCCATGGGGGAAGGGCTGCAAGTTATGAACTTTGCCCAATGTTTACATATAGTATTGGTTACTGGGAACTATACAGACGTTTTCAGGGGATATTTTTCTGGTAAGGGGGGAGGGATCGGGGGTTACGTGGGAGGATCTTTTCATGGGGAAAGGGACATTGCTGTGAAGAGGGCGCCTGATTTCCCAGCATTATTAAAAAAAAAACAATCAGAAATAAAAAAAGCAAGTTTTTGACTGAAAAATTTTTCTACATCAAAACATAAAACAAACAGAAACTATTACATATATGATTGGGTTTGCCCCCTAGTCAATACTATGCTCTTTATACTAAAGTTTTTTTTTTTTGTACTTTCATAAGAGCTATTTATTCTAATTAACAGCCTTTGTGATTAAGAAGTCATTCTTAAAGAATTGGAAAAAATTTAAACTTTAGTGTAAAGAGCAAGTTATTGACTAAGGGGGCAAACCCCCCTAATATACAGAATAAAAATATACAAATATAGAAGTTAGTTATGTAAATTAATTCGTAAATTACGTATATTTATTACTAATAAAAACGTTCCTAAATAAAATTAAACAACTTTTGAGAAAGCCATTTAGCCATAAAAAAGTAAATTAATATGCGAATTTTGTTTTAATTATTCATTTACGGTGAGCCAAAATCAAAACCTGCATTAATTTAAAAACGTTCAGAAATATAATAAAAAAAAGTTTTTTAACTGAAAGTAAGGAGCAACATTAAAAATTAAAACAAGCAGAAATTATTCCATATATAAAAGAGGCTGTTCCCTCCTCAATGCCTTGCACTTTACACTAAAGTTTGACTCTTTCTCACAACTCTGATTAAAAAAAAAACAACAAAAAAACTTTAGTGTAAAGAGCAAGGTGTTGATGAGGGGACAGCCCCTCTCATATATGGAATAATTTCTGTTTGTTTTAAGTTTTAATGTTGCTCCTTACTTTCAGTTAAAAAACTTATTTTTTCCATTTAATAACAATAAGAATTTCTATATTAGTATGGTAAAGACTATTTGCCAGTTTTAAATTGAGCTATGCTTATTTGGCCAATATACTTTGAAATGTGTATCTAATGAGCAATAAGGATGCAGAGGGGTTCTGGGGATTGTTCTTTGTGTTGTCATAATCATTTCTTTTATTGTGCCTGATCAGTTGGAAACTTACAACTAGAAGTCTTTGGGCCAAGAGGAACCTAATGTACAGAGAAATTGTTTTGAGCCATGGTCCCTTTTCCTAAATTAAGCCATAAAGAGAGTCAGTTTTCCTAATTTGGTTGTAGCTTGTATTTGCAAGTCCTTGGGTTAAGGGAACTCTTAACACAGAGGGAAAAAATAAGTATTATTTCTCCCAAAACAGTACCATCAAAACAAAAGCTTTCTCTGCCGCCACTGTAGAAAAGGAGTATCCATAAAAAAGTTAGGATGGGGCTTATTTAATTTGAAATTGAAAGTTCTAGTGCCATGTCTAATGGAAAAAGTGATTAGAGAGAAACCATCCTCCCTCAAATGCCTTTTACTATCTGACCCCCTGTAACCCCCATGATATCAAGTCATAATTTTGAGATCTGCCATTTTGTTCAGAAGCAGCCATTTTGTTCAGAAGCAGCCATTTTGTTCAGTCCTCAATTGTATAAATTACCTATTTTTTGCAGGTAGTTTCAGAGGAGTGCTGCCTAAGTAGAGTCATATTGGTTCCTTATATTATTTTCTTTTTTCACCCAACCCCTTGTCATGGAAGAGGTGGTCATATAAACTTTGGAGGTGGCTTATTCAATTGGATATTGAAAGTTCTAGTGTTTGTTTTCCAAGTCAAAATTAATTGGAGGGCCACCAACCCCCCCCCTCCTTTCCACATCTATGTTTTGCTACCTGCTACCAGCTCCTGTAACCCCTTGGGTTTCAGGTCAAAATTTTGCAAAAATAGTCAAAAGGTACAATGAATATGGATAGAGGTGAAAGGCCCCCACGGTTGCTGGGATAAGGGCCATAAATTATCCAAATTGCTTTACAGATATATTTATAGTCAAAAAGAGAAAAATATGCTTGATTTTGGCTGTCTAGCAGCTTGAAACATTCTGGGATTTTCCTCTGGGTCAAAAGGGCCTCACATTTTTGTGTGGGAGGGCAAGGAGTCAGGGGGGTGGTTGTAAGAAAATGGACCAAAAAACCTTTGTCCTTGATCAATTTGAAACTTACAGTGATAGGTCCTTGGGCCTAATGTGCAAAAAAATCTAAAAAATTTGTCCAAAAAACTTTTTTGTCTATCAGCTCAAAACTTATATCCTTCAGTCCTTGCGGTATAGGAACCCCAAGTTCTATGTTTAAAGATTCTGCACTTCAAGGGAATCTTTTAGGCAGAAGTGCATTTTTGACTGCATGTATTTGATTTAACATTGTATAACCATGGTTTTTGGCAATAATGGAACAATAAAATTGAATTGTTTTGATCAAATATTTCATAGAAGTAATAGAGGATTTTTTTTAAAGTTCAAAACTTGTTGTTTTAGTTTGATAAAATCTAGATACTTGGATGCAAACGTTTTCATTAATAGGTACTTTTAGCTACCAGGGTGCCCCCCCCCCCTGGTAGGGCAGGATCAAGACACTGGAAGAACCTAAAGACATCAATTTTATCTTAAATTATGTCAACGTATCTTATTTATTCTGTGCTAGAATGGTTTAATGGAGAAATTCAGCTGAATGGATGACACTGGCAATTCTTTTTTTTTCATTATTTATTAAACTCGTCACTGATAAGTGTTTTTATACATAGTTGATTAAAAAAACAACAAGTTTTTACACAAAAGAAAAGTAAGGAGCTAAATTAAACCTAATAAGAGTAGAAATAAAGTCAAATAGTAATTCAAGTGTGAAAAAAAACACAAATCACTATCAATAAACTAGTAAGTAAGTAAGCAAGTAAGTTTATTTGTAAACCGCAATATAAAATAAATGCAGAGTAAAAAAAAAGAAAAAAATTTTAGTATAATTCACAAGGAAATGAAGGAAAAACACAACATAAAGAAGGAAAAACACAACATAAATAACATAACAATATCCACTGAATAACTGATCTGGAAAAAATAAACGAGAGGATCACTGGGACATAACTTATTTGGAGTATTGGTCCTCAGATCCTTAGTAATGTTGTTAAGCAGCACTAGAGGGTCCATAACTCCAAAACGAGCAATAATCTTATGATTTCTGTACCATCTTGGTAAATATAGCAGGAATTTACAATATTTAAAATAGCCTCTCCCTAGCTGAAGACGGTCTTTTTTCCACAATAGAGGCTGAAAGCCAGAAAGAAAAAGAATTGTAGGAGAACAAAAACTATGGTAAAGTTTACATAAGTCTTCAAATACACTGCAGAGCACTAGCAACCAGAAACAAGCATGTAGTCAAAAGTGTATCAGAAAAAGTAATCCCCAGCCATTTCAACTTTGAGACGCACTCAAGTAGCATTGTACCTACATGTAAAGGAGGAGCAGGGTTAGAAATATTAAAACACAGAAACTTGCATTTAGAAGCATTTACAGAAAGTTCAATCATACTCAAAGCATTAATCAGAACATTTAGATTCTTTGTGAGGCCTGACATAGTACAACTAACTAGCAGTATGTCATCAGCATAGGTAATGTGACTAACAAAAACATTTTCTAGAAAAACAATAGGAGACAGCATTTGCAAACAGTCAGCAAGAACAGTTTTGAAAATATATAGAGACAGCACACCACCTTGCCTGATTCCCTTCTTTACTAAGATAGGCTCAGATATGTCAGACATCCATTTTAACTGAACCAACGAATTGAAATGCCAATATTGAAGAACTTTTACAGTGGAAGAATTGACTCCTGCTCTAACTAAGCAATGAAGCGCTTGCGAATGTAAAGCATTGTCAAAAGCGTTCAAGATATCAACAGAGCAAAATTAAAGTGGCATTTTTTTTGTATTTTTGCCAATACTAGCAACTGACCAAGCACATGATGGGCTTGAGAAGAACCAAACCCGGGTGCTACCATTTCATCTAACCGTCACACGCACTAAACGGCATTTCGTCGATAAGGAAAATCCGTCAGAACATCAACACGTCAGGACATTGACAGTCATAACATCGACAGTCACAATCGCTACCCGTCAGAACGTCGACAGTCATAACATCGACACGTCAGTTCATCAATAGTCACAATCGCTACTTGTCAGAACGTCAACAGTCATGACAATAACACGTCAGTTCATCGACAGTCACAATCGCTACCCGTCAGAACGTCAACAGCTAGTGGTTCTGACGGATTTTCGTTATGTAAAATTTTTTTACAAGTTTATATAATGGTAATAAATATATATATTGTATAATGGTAATAAATATATTATATTATATATATTATATTATATATTATATAATATATAAGGGTATATATTATATATTATATAATGGTAATAAATAAATATATTTTTATATTTTATGACATGTTGATGTTATGACTGTCGACGTTCTGACGGTTAGTGGTGCTGACAGATTTTTGCTATGAAAAGAAATACTGAAAACCGTTTTTCTGTCAAGATGTGTGTTTTTATTTGTCAGAAAACCACCATAAGAATGTATATTGATATATATTCCTGAAAGTCAGAGGAATTTTGAATTTATCAACGTTTGAAAAGAGAAAACTTTTAAGTTGTATTTCGTTTTTTAGTAAAGTACAAATAATGTTCTGGTCTTTTGAAGGAGTAGGGAGCAGTAGACTTACTCTTGTTTTTGGTAGTTTATGTTTATTTCAAATTTAATTTGATTATTTATTGTAATTTCTGTTCGTTTTGGGTCTCACTTATTTTTGGATAGTGATTTATGTTCATTTTACTCTTGAATTATTACTTAACTTTAATTTGCTCCCATTAGGTTGATGTAGCTCTTTACATTTCTTTATAAAACGGCTTTTGATGAAAAGTTTTTTAAGTTAATTTTGCTTCATTTTTAATTGACAGTTTTTTGTTAATAAAAAGGAATATTAATAAAGCTTTTTTTGGCTTTTCTCCTAAAGAATCAAGTTTTTGGCCCTGCTACTTATATTCCAAACAAAATTTTCTTACAAATTTTAATAATAGTTATACTGTAGAGCTTTGGATGGATAAATGCATGGAATATTATTCAAATAAAAAGATTGAAAATCTGGATAGTCTTTGGGCTTGTATTGTTCTGAAGTTATTCTGACCATCAACATATTACAACCTTGAGTATATATAAATGAGGGGGATGTTACATTAAATTAAAAGACACTTAGTGCATCCAAATTGTCGAAATGAAATCCATATAGATCTCAAGGAACAGCTACAGGTACCAAGCTGAAACTTTCAAGGAGTGCTAAGGGGGATATTAAACAAAATCAAAAGACCCTATATGCATTAAATAAAATTTAAAATTATCAAATATAATTTCTTTCCTTTTCTCCTCCTTTTTTACTGCAATATTGCTAAACATTTGTTCAGGGACAAGTTATTTCAAAAATTGGTTTTCTCTCTTAAAAACAAGAAAATTTCTACTCTACAAGTATGGTAATTACTTATGTAGGTTTTATTGAGTTAAAAGTGTTGATGCATCAAAACTGTGATATTGAGTTGTGTAATTGAAACTAGTGTTTGCAGATGCAAGAATTGAGATGCTCACTAGGCCTAGTCAGTCCAATTCTTCAAGATTTGGTGAGTTTGGTTGTATAGTTGTCTTGAAAAGGAATGGAGAGGATGGATCTGTGTTTAAAATCAACTATGAAACTGTAAGAATTGGAAAGAATGATGCCACGCTTGACATAAGGGTTCAAAACGATGCTGTCAGTCCAATACACTGTCTCTTGGAAGTTAATCAGGATACTAGAAAGGTTTGTGCTAACTGAAGTTTCTAAAATAATCACAAGATCTCTGGCAAAAACATTGTATTTGACCTTGTTAATTCAAATTTTTAAAACAGAAAGAAGAAAAAAAAAGCAACAAAAGTAATGAAACAAAATAACCTCAATTAGCATAAGTATACATGGGTTCAAGCCCTGTTAGTAGAGTATAGTGGTTTTGAGGGGTTTCAAATAGCTGTTCTGTATATATTTGAACTGAAATGAAACATTACAGAGGGTTATTTTATGTTTTCCAGTACTCCAGTAAATAAGGACAAATTCTAGGAAATTTGTTGAGGCCTGAAGGATTTGGATGCTGAGAAGTTAGCTAGTGTTGGTTTCTTGATGGGCTTTTAGGTGAAAGAAGTGACTTGTTGTATATTCTAAAGATAAGGTGCATTCCACGTTGAGTGACTATAAATAATAATAAGCGTTGGGGCTTCGTTACGTTTTTCAGTTGTCTAATTATCATTAATTACAGTCTGGACATGAAACATCCCATCCACAAATATGCAAAAAACATGCAATTTGTAAATTCAAGACATTGGTAACACCATGCTAATTTAGCAACACTCCAATGCATGGGCTTTTGAAGTTGAAGGTGCTCTGGAAAATCTATGAGAAAATAAAACCAGAAAACATTGATTATTTTATAAACACCAAACAGAAATGTCCTAATGAGCATCCTCATCCAGGGAAAGAGGGGGGGGGGTATGGATGGACTACCAATATCCATGCACAGGATATGGAACTGAAGAATTTCTGATAAAACTAAACCAGCCTTTGAGTTTTGTGTCACTACTCATTGAAAAAAACCTATTGAATGAACTCATGAGCATTAGAAATGTCTGATTAAGGAAGGGAAATATTAGGCACTCAAATACAAGCAAACTTGTCCTTGCCAGGCTTAACGAGAAACTGTTGAAGGGGTTTTAATCAAGTTTATTAATAATTACATGGAAGACTAATATTGTAGATAACTCCAGTTATTTGGAATTGAACCCTTCTTGCAAGATGTTTGTGAAGTGTCTTGCATTGCCCTTGCAATGCTGAATGATTTTGCTCGTAGGTGATTTGACACTATGCTTAGAATAAAACAATTACTTTAGTAGTAGTTTAAGCTGTTATGAGTAATCTATCGAGAGGTCCTATTGGATTTTACGCACCCAAATCAAACAGTTCATAGTAACAAGCTGTAAGGAAGAAGCGGCTTGGCCCAATAGTACCCAAAACTCCAAAAAAGGAATTTTGATAACAATTAATGCATCAAAGAATGCTGATTTCAACTATAAAGTTCATTGTTTAATGTTACTAATCAAAAGCTACGAGCCTGAGAAAAATCTTCCTGATTTATGAAAAAGGGGCAAAACTCTCCCCAAAAAATCAAGTGAGCTTAGTGGAAATCACACCATCAGATTTAGCACATCAGAGAATCTCACTGTGGAGGTTTCAGGCTCCTATCTGCAAAATGCGGAATTTTGTATTTTTTGCCAGAACAAAGATCATGGATACGTGTTTATTTGTTTGTTTTTTCCCCCTGGGTTGATTGTATCAAAGAAATAATCCTAGAAGATAGGTGAGCTCAAACTGATTGCAGTTTACTATGAATGAAAATGTTCATCATATAGAACCTTTCCAAAATTTTTCTGCTGAATCTCAGTCCTTCAAGGGTGTTTGGGGTTTGGACTACTCTCAATATAGAACTATTCTTTTTAGCTTTCATGGAAATAAACGTATGGGTAGTTATACTTGTAATTAGCAGAAGCTAACTTGACCAAATCTACTTTTAATATTTTTTTGGGGTTTTAACATTGGCGCTGCGAATTAACTTTCAACTTTATACCGTTATGAATATATTCTCCTAATACTAAGGACTACTGCCCATAAACACCAAAAAATGTGTTTGTCATTGAACATAAGATAGTATTCTGGAAGACGATTTGACGGGAGTCCATTTGAGAAATCTCTTCACTCTCAAGTGCATCAGAATGTTCTGAAAGTATTTTCCACCTGATGATTTGGGCATAGATATTAAAACTAGTAGTGGGTCATTTATTTGACCCACTAAAGGGTTGACATAGTCCCAATAATGGGACTTTACAAGTCCATATAGTTTCAGTAAAAGACTGTATTGCAGAAAAAGCTCTATTACCTTTTTTGGACCTTACCTTGCCGAAAATTTTAGTGAGCCTAAAATTTTAAACTATCAGGTTGCAATAAACGCAATCGGAATATGCATGTTTCAAATATCGTTAAACAAGCAAATGAATATCTTTCATTGATTAAACTTCTTAATAAATTTAAAGGCCAAAAAGTGCATTCCCTTCATTGTTACTATCCATTGCCAGGATGTTTTTGCAGAAAGCCTGGCAGGGCAGCCACTTTTTTAGTGAACTTAGCGACAAAGTTGAATCTGATCAGAAGTGTTTACTCAGAATAATTTAAAAAGAGGTTGAATCTTATACCCCTTCCTCTAAAGGATTACGTTTTATCACCTAAAAAGAATGTGAATAGAATTTTGTTGTGCTCTGACAAGTCTGTCATTTCCAACACCAGCACTAAAGATGTTCTTACAAATTTTCTCAAACATGCTATATCCTTCTCTTCCATTTAGTTTTCTCAGTTTTCTTAACTACTCGTCGACCTTATGCAGTTACTGAGCGGTTTCAAAGCAGTTTTCATCCACTTTCATGAAGCACCTAATGAAGTCTTAGTGTCAGTCTTTAAATATGTATGGTTGTTTGTTTCTTTTTTAGTTTTATTATTATTTTTCCCCGCTATTTTTTTTTTCAGAAAGAGACTGGGAACATATTTGTTCTCTATATCATCGAGTTTTTAAACAACAATTTTTTATCTTCATTATAGTATTTTTTTAATGTAGTAGTTTTTATATGAGTCGTGTGTTTTATAAAGATTAGTTTTTGTCTGAATTTAACTTAGATTTTTCTGAATTTTATTTGATGAAAATTTTTTATCATTTTTATTATGTTTTGATAAATTATTTCTTATTTGATTTCACCTTTTATTTTGAGGTATTGTCTTATTGCTCATCTATTTAATAATTTATTATTTTGATTATTGTCCACATATTATTATGACGGATAAAGCGAGTTTGGCTCCCTTAGAACGTGTAATAGTCTGTTTAAACAATATAGCCGTAACTGGTCTAAGTGTTTGAAAGCATGTTGGTAGAGAGCTCTGATCTGTAACTTTGATGGTGATTTTGAAACTGGTAAGTTGAATTTAAAAGAGGGTAAATTTGGAATGCAAATCCTCTATGCTGTTTTTTCTTTCCAGATACTGTGTAGAAGCTGCAACCCCAAAAATCCAGCAGTCCTAAATGGTGAATTTGTTTCAGTTCAGGGCAAAATCTTGTCTTCTGGAGATATTATTCGTATTGGAACGAGAAACTTTAGATTTGAGTATAATAGTAATTGGACCCAGAGACTAGGCAAGTTTTTGAAATTTTAAAATATTTTATTGGGATTGGCTCTATGAAGATGACAACTAACCTCCTCCTAAATGCGCTAAGCCAACATTTTAGGAGAAGAAACGGATGGAACTTTTCGTGGTGGAAGGGGTTTGTGTCCGCAAAAGCGTTGACTTTTGCAAACGCAAAAGTGTATTTACTTTAAACAGAAGTATCAAGAGAAAAGCACCTCTTAGTAACGAGCGAGATTGCTTTGAGAAATAGTTCCGTGGGCCAAGTGGACGTTAAATTTTTGTTGGGGAAGGGCCTAAAAAAGGTCAAGTGTTTGTAAGATCATAATCTTAAAAATAATTTGTTGGAAGCATATGCCCTCCAAAATTAGAGTATTGAAAAGGGCTATAAACCCTGATCAGATAGAAACTTATTAAGTCCTTAGGTCAGGGGGACTCCAATACACACACAAAAATTGAAGAAAAAAAAATATCAGTTTGCCCCATCATGGGGCCCAAAAGGGTCAGTAAACTTTATTTTCGAAATTGATCGAATTACATCTGTAAGTTCCCTCGAGGGAACCCTAATTCTTCTTAAAACAGACTAAAAAACTTCTTTTTGATCGGCTTGAAGCTTCTTGCGTTTAGGAGATCCCGTTCACACCAACACACACACACACACAAAAGGCCAATTTTATTCTGAACTGTTTCAAACTAGTATCTGTAAATAAAGGCCAATTTAATTCTGAACTGTTTTAAACTAGTATCTGTAAATCTTCTGGCCAAAAAGAACCTATTATACAGAAAAATTATGGTAGGGACCGGGGTCCCCCAAAAAAAGGAGCCCAAGAATGGGCCAAACTTTATTTTTTAATCAGTTTCAAAGTTCCAGGGACGAGTCCCTGGAACTTTTTGGCCCTGACAGAGGAGGGATGCTAAGGGATCCAGAAAATAGGCCAAATAATGTTTTGTCTCTGATTGATTTGAGAGTTATACCCTCAAATCCTTAGTCAAAGGAACCATAATGTACAAAAAAAAGTTTCTGCCTGGAGCACAGATACCCCAGAAATGGGGCCAAAAAACTTTTATCCCAACTAAATTGAAATTTAGCCCAATACACACAAAAAAAAGACTAAAAATATTGGTTTTCTCTAAAAAAGGGTTAGAAACTTGTTTTCCCAAATTGTATGAAACTTATATTTCAGGATCAAGTTAACCTTAATGCACAAAAAACTAGGCTTGGGTTCCAGAAAATTAGCCCACATATTTTCTTTCTTCGATTTGAAACTCACATGCATATTTTCTTGGGCCAAGGGCACTCCTACGCTCCTACAGCTTAAAATCAACATCGACAAGTCTCAGGACTAAGAAATCCTAATATACAAAAATAAATTTTCTGATTTTGGGCATGCAAACCCCCAAAAAAATCGGCCCTCTAAAAAAACCCTCAGGTTTTGTTTTTTTTCCAGTTAGCTTAAAACTTATGTCTAGAAGTCTTTGGGCCAATGGGTACTTAATGCGCAAAGAGAGAAAAATATTGGAAAAATACATTGGTTTGCCCAAAAAAAGGGATCAAGTAAGGACCGAACTTTTTTTTCATAATAACCTGAAATTTATATCTGTAAGTTTTTGGGTCAAGGATATCCCATGCGCAGACAAAAGCTCGTAAAGCTGATTTGGTTTATCAGAAAATGGGATTTGAAATGAAGACATAAATGTTTTATCACTGTACGTCGGAAAAAATATGGGAAAAATGAAAATATCGGATTAAAATTCCCTGTACTTACTTCCAACTGCGCCCTGTACTTCATTTTAATAAAAATAAAATTTCTAAAATTGCAAAGTGACTATAAATGTTAGATTATTTATTAGAAATTTTGCACCCCTAAAATTTCTACGCCCGGGGCAAGTACCCCCTATCTCCCCTACCCTAAAACTGCCTCTGCATCCATCCAATAGCCTACATTAACATCAATGCTTTCTTCCTATGAAATAAGTTACTTTCAAATGTGGAGAAAGTTGATGAATCACAAATTGATCTGGCAATTCAAAAAATTGCTTCAGCAAACTAAGCAAATTGCTTCAAAAATTATCAATGTTGCTTTTAACAACTCTTGTTTAGGCATCAATATTCAATATTTTTGAATGAAATGGAATCAAAAGGATAAGTTTGACAAGATAGAATACATAGTGTTCGGTTTCAGCAAAGCGCAAATGACACTTTCGACTTTAGAGGGTATAAGGAAAGGGGGTCTTATCTGTCGTCATTTCTGCTGGTTTTAAGTTTTACGTGTTAACATATTTTAGTTTGTCTGCGTTTTATGTTTAGTTTATTCACCCATAGTAGTATTTGTTATTTTTAGGTTGGACTCGCGTCCAACCTAATATTAATTTGAATGTGTGATTGTTTTAGACTTCATTTTTTCATCCATAGTAATTCCGTTCGTTTTACATTTGATGTATTGTGTTTTTATTTCTGCTCATTTAGGTTTTAATATCGCTTGTTACTTTTCTTTGAACACACTCAAGGGGTTTTTCCCCCCCATAAATTAGACTTTTTTATTCCAGGATAGGACAATACACTCTTCAACCTTTGATATGTTGACTGTGTAACGAATAGTTACCGTCAGTGAGGTAAGTGTAAATAAAGAAGACTGAAGAAAGACTAAAGGGTATCTTGCAAATGAAAGGACGACATAAAGAAAAAAATTCAAAATAAAAAGAACCTTAATATCAATTCTTTTTCATATTCTGTAAAGTCAAGTGCTTTTGGGGTTTTATGGTTGGGGCTGGGGGCTAGGTTATATGTATCCATGCAACTTTCAATTTAAACTATTCATGTAGTTTTTAGGTAAGCGCAAATGACAGTGGCTTTTTAAAGGCATTGAGGGGCGTAGACGTAAAATTTATTTGTTTGAAGTTGGGATGCGTTGTCAATTGGTTCCTAATTCTATTTCTTTATTAAATTTAATTTCTGTTCATTTGAGTTTTAAATTTGCCTTTTACTTCTCATAGAAAAAGAATTTTGAACAAGTTCGAAAAAATATTTTTTTTTGTAAAATTCTAATTTAGGGGCTTCTTGCTATCTTGAAAAGTAGTTGGTTTAGATAAATTAATCTTTCTGGAAAGAATCCAGGTCCAAAAGTGTACCCTGAGAATGTATTGGCAATGATAGGTCTGCGTCTATCTTAAATCTACAATTTTACGTCGTTTGAGCAGAAGGTCATTTTGCAAGGTTTCACTTTTATAACACAAATATTCTTAAAGGTCATCAAAGGTGAGTCCCCTATGGACAGAGGAGTGAAGGTAGGTGCTTCGTGCTTCAAAATATCTTCCCAGGATATCATTAAAATTCGGGATGCATTCCTGATAGTTTCATTCAGCTAACTCAAGTACCTTCTAGGATAGCAAAAAGCCTCTAACCTAGAATTTTACCATATTTTCAAAGCTCAACAATAAAAATTTATTGTTATTGGCAAAGAAAATTTTTCTATGCTTTTTCTTTCAGGTAAAAACCGACGTTCCAGGTCACTTGGAAGAAGTCAAGGCAGTTTGGACACAGAGCAGCAGAATACTTCCAGTCAACAACCATCTGTGGCTGCATCTTCAGCTGATTTGAACAAGTCAGAAGCTGTAACCTCTAGTTTTATTATACAACCCAAGATTTCAACATCAATTAAAGAAGACACAGCAAATAATTTTGTTGTTAAACCTAATTCTGAAGAGCAATCGCCCGCAGTGTCTAGGGAAAAGAGGACCGTTGAGACTTCAAATGAAAAGCTTAGACGACACCGCAGTAAAGAAACACACACTCCTCGACAGTCTTTGACTTTGAAAAAAGAAAAAATTACGAGTGAAGAGGTCGAGAGTACCAACTCAGATTCTGTGTTTGCTGAAAGTATTGATATGTTAGAGAAAAACTTGGCCAAAGTAGTCAATAAAAGGAAATCAGCAATCGCGGCACGAGAACTCAAAAAGGCTTCTCAAAAAGGTATGAGTAGAAATCGATTAAGCCTGCCTGTGATTACTTTAGGGAAAAATTTGCCTGATGATAACAATAAACAGTGCTCAAAAGCTAATAGAAAAATGTCGATAAGAAAGACACGTGTTTCTTCATCTGCGAAAAACAGTGGTGGATCACTTGAAGAACGTGCTGAAACAAAAGATTTGGACCTGTGCTTAGTTACTAGTACAGGTGTAGAGGAAGTAATGAAACAGGATGAAATGGACGAGCCACAATCAGTTGAAAAGGAGACCGAAAACACAAAATTAAATGAACCATTCACAAGTACTCTTGATGAGGTTTCTGGGGAGGAGATAAGAAAGGCCTCTAACGTAGAATCTGGTCGAAGATTATCCCAAAGAAACCTCAGAGAAAGTGCTGGGAGTTCTGAACCAACTACTTTGATTTCACCCTTAAATAGTGAAAGACAACCCCCTTCTGTGGTAGACACAAATGCTATTGCAAATAATTCTGTCGATCTCTTAGATATTGACCAAAACGAACCATTGGACAACCAAGATCATACCAATGCCTGGAGATTGTCTCAAAGAATTGCTAAGAAAACATCAAGTTCCTCATCATCTCAAGAATATCATATTCTGAACAGTAGTATTGAGCCATTGAATCTTGATCAAAGAGGAAACCAATTAATGGACAGCCAAGATCCCATTTATGACAAGAGACTATCCCGAGGAAGTATAAACAAAAGATTAAGTTTTAGAGGTCCAGTGGCCGAAGAAGAGGATTTTGTGACCAATGGCAATGAACCGTTGGACTTGCCTGTCTCCAGTCAAGATCACGTTGCTGCCATCTTGCCTTCCAGTTCTGAAGCGGAGGCCTCTCCCAGCAAAAGAAGAGCAAGATCAAATAGAAGTGGGGGTAGACAACACACAAGTGAACTTTCTTTGAAAAATTCAGAAGCTGAAAACGCATCTGCTAAGGAGTCTACGTTTCTCGCCGAGGATATTTCTGTTCTGGAATCGCAAGACTTGCAAAGCCATTTTGAACTGCAAAACTTAAAAAACCAAACCTTCAGCACTGAAGATGTTAGTATGATATCAGTTCTTGATGCTTGTAGTTCTTCCAACCTCACGGTGAAAGATAAAGTGTCTACGCGCAGATTGACCTTGGGAAATACAGAGGTTGTTGTCGCTCCAGCAGATTCTACAACTCCTCGCCCATCACGCTCTTCTCTAATTTCAGGGACCAAACCAGACGAGATTTCTTTAGGACAAGCTTCTCTGAGATCAACGATGCAAAATCTTCGTAGCTTTCCTGCTTCTTTAGCACCAGGCATTACTCCTGGTCTGTCGAGTAAGTACACATTGGTCTTTTTTGCTGTTGAATTTCATATTTATATAAATATACATAGTTATATTGCAATAATTACAGGCTTATACCACTAAAGAAGTGAAAGAAAGCTTTTCTTTCGCAAATTTGTCTGACAATCTTGTAAAAAAAAAAAAAAAAAAATTAACTCAAACACAATTCTGTAATTAAGACGAAAGTGCTAGCTTATTTTCGTAGCTGCACACAGAAGGAAGCGGGATGTACAGAACCTTATTCCTCTTGTGAGAGGTCCAAAGAATTGCCTCAGAAGAATTGACAATCTTAGACTAAAACGTTTTTTTTTTGGCACTTGCCCTCCAACCCCCTCTCAGAGGGAAATTGTTTCTAATAAACAAGGGAATCACGGGAATATTCCAGGGCTGTGGGATGGAGGCTCGAAACATAATAAACACCTTTTTAGACCACAATTTTCCAGTGAGAGGGAAGAAAAGAGAATTTCTAGGCCATAATTTTTCTGTGGAACGTGGGGCGCTCTTAATCAGTATTAGAGGCCCCGCTGTGTGAATTATTTTAACTACGACTATATATCTACACAGTATTAGATTAGAAACAATCCACACCTGCACACAGTATTAGATTAGAATACTGCAAAAACGTGACGCAAATATTGACTCCAAATATTAAACTCCGGTGAAGATAAATCAAATACCATGCGATTGTGGCAATTACTACGTTGGCAGAACTCATCAGAATCTGGAAAGGCGGATACACCAGTATAAAGAAGACATAGACAAAGCGTTGGTTGCTAATAGTTCTAATAACTCCTTTGATTCTGCTTTAGCTAGCCATACATATGATAATCCCAGCCACACAATACTTTTTGAAAAATCTTCTCTCATTAGTAGTGATTTGGGGATAAAACAGGTAGTTCGGGAATCTATCGAAATTAGGCTCAAAATAAATAAAAATATTTCCTTATATAGGGACTTACGAGAGTATTCACTGAATTCTTTATACTCAAATCTAATTAAAAATGATCTAACAAAATATTTTATTAAACCAATTGACAATAGTATTGAACCCGTTACAAAAAGGCCTTTAAGACTAGCTGCTAAAAAGGCAAGATTAGCTTTGAAAACTTGCAGGTAATAATTTTATTTTATTTCGTTTCAATGAATTCATCCTCTCTCATCATTTTATTTATCAGTCCTGGTTGAACTTCGTTGAAGTAAGGATGCTGGGGCTGTTTTAAAAGTTTTTAAGAGCATTTTAGTTTTAAAATTCGTATTTTAATGTAAGTTTTTTATATATATATATATATATATATATATAATTTTTCTTTAACGTTGTGCTGAAGACGACCCTTGGACATAGGGCCGAGATATTCACCGATTTAAATTGCACTGTCTTGGAAAAAATTTCCCTATTGTTTTTAAGTTGTGTTTGTTTGGTCATAAACGTGACATTTCCAACTAGTTTTAAGATTTATTCCCTCTTATTTTTAAAACGGAAGGAGGGATATGGCCTCGATAACCCTTTAGCAAAGAGTACACACGAGCAAAAAAACTTCATTTCGTGGTTCAGCTTGACTAGAAGTCTTTTATGACCTCGTTTTTAAAATCAAGTAGTTTTGGCGCAAAACACGATTTTTTGAATGACTAGGCCCCCGTGCGTACCTGGCATAGGTGGGTCCAATGAACCCTTTCAACTAAAGATAGAATCCGTAGATGCACTTTAAAATACATGAATCTGGATCTGTTTGTGTAAAGGCACTTTCTTATATGACCTCCCCTCCCCCCCATTCCAGGGGTATATCAAGTATCCCCTGAATTAAAGATCTGAACTATCTGCACCCATGGTTAATTGTTACTTATTTTCAAATAGCAGAGTTGTAAATAGTAGAAAGCTATATTTTGTTTCGTATTTAAGACTTCACCTGGCTCTGATTGCTTGTATTAAACATGTTTTGTTTTAAACAGGGGTTCAGACACGGAGATCAGTGTCCTTTGGTCCACAACTGAGTCCTGAATATGTTGACTCACGCCTCCCTCCATCTACACCAATAAAAAGAGGGACTAAGCCTATGAATCTGTCAATGACTCAGCCTCGCCTTGTTAAAAAAAGAGTAGATGAAATCCCGTCAAGTTTGTTTAAAATGACGGACAACAAGCCCTTGCCAATCTTTAAGAAGAAAGCGGTAAGTCAACCAACTTTATTTTTCAACAGATCTTTTTTCTTAACCGCTTGTCAGAGGAATTCAACTTCCTTCATCCTAGATCAGGTAAAGAATACTAGAATGGAAATGGGCTATACTTAAGCCAATGTGATTATGGCTAATATGTTTTTTTTTTTGGAAAAAGTGATCTGAATATATTGTGTTGTCAACTGTGTTGTCAACCCCTCTAAATAATCTAGCTAAATTATATATAATATGTATCAAATGGGAGCACGATTTTTTGACGTTGGGTTTGATTGAAACTTAGGTTTTTAAGGGATTTCGGTCAGTGAAATTTTCTTGTCTGATGAAATTTTCATGCTGAAGCCAAATCCGAAATCAATTCCTTTTTAGGATGCATTGAACGTTTCAGCTATGCCTCTACTCAAACTTTTGAAAAGTAATATTAAAGATGAAAGTGTTGTTTTTTTTTTATTCAAGAAATACTGCTTAGATCGAAAAATTGAGGGTTATGCCATTCCTTACTATGCAAAATCACGTCATTTAAAAAGAAAAAAAATGCTTAAGCTTGTCCTTAAGATTTCGTATTAACAGGAAAACTTCTGTTTTGCTGAAAAAATCCTCAGGCTAAAGTATCAAAAAGCTCGTTTTAAAATTACTGCGTCCTTCTTGAAAAACTAATAAGATGACTTGATTGGCATTCGTCACTAAGACTTCACCAAACTAAGCCTCCAGGGTACAAAAAAAAAGTTAGAAGTGCCGAATTTAGAAACAAGCGAAGAAATTTAATTTAGTTTTGAGCTGTCATATACGGAAGAAGAACCAGTTTGTATCATAATACGTCCATCGTATTATGGCCTATAGTAGGCTACTACTCACTGAATTTTTTTTACTTGTTTTTTTAGTTATTTTTCCCTTCTGTGATTATTTTCTTTAACTGGTATACATATACCCAAGGCTGCCATCACGTTTGCGATAGAAACTCCTGAATCGGGCTAGGGTTTTATATTAGGTCTTTACGTTAGTGTATCCATTAACTTCGATATTTCAACAGTATCTCATAATTTTTTCTACTAGACTTTTTAATAAATACTAGAAATAAATCACTTAGACTAATAATATATTAGAAATAAGTCAAAAACTGGTAAATACCTACTAAGCATATATCTCTTTCATATTTGCCAATAAAATGAAATTCGACTTTTTCATGTAATTATAGTATACATGATTTGGACTAAAAAAGGAGAATCGAAGAAGTCCATGGGATATAAATAGGACTGTTCTCACCAGTTGTTGTCACCAGTCTTTCAAGAAGGGCTGTAGATTGTGCTATCGTCGTCCCCTTGTGTTTTTCAAATACTTGAACATTTGATTTTGCATCAAATTTTATTGTCTCCTCTAAAATGTTGTGAAAAAATCAAAATTTGTGGAAAAGGCTATTTTAAAAATTTATTTTTTCATTGAAAATTAAAATTATTTATTTTTCAATTGTTCTCAATTTTTCATATCTTCCAGTCATTTTGACAGAAACAGCATTGATTTTAGTATGCTTGAAATTCGGGAAAATATCTCGCTTCATACAATTTTTTAGATTATATTTCGTAGACGCATAATAATGCAAGCTAAAGTAACTGTAAAACTAAAATAACAAATTATCTGTATTTTTCTCTATTTTTTATATAACTGTCTGGATTCCAAACGAAAAACAACATGACACTGTTAAATGCCACCTACTTTTGAAGTGAAGGCCCATTCATAATGGGATTTGACTAAGATCGAGATTTAGCTGTCGCTAATTTGAGCAAATCAGATTTTCCACAAACTTTTCTAATTGGCTGAAATGGTAAAATCTCATCGTAAAGGTACGTACGGCGTAAAACCACTCAGATAAAATTGTATAACATTTTTACCAACAGGTAGTAAAACTAGACTTATATATTGTGCTAGTTATTATGGCAAAATATTTAGTGCAATTAAATTTTAGTTTAATGACTTATAATTTTTCAAATAATCAATAGATTTGCAATATTAGTTCCACTAAAATATTAAGATGTTGTGATTTACCAGTTTGACCCGATTTTAATTCAAATTTTCTACTATTTGGAAAATAATTTCTTGTAAATTTAACCACCAAATCTTACCCACAAAAGTTTTTGTTGTGAATTTATGAATTCTAGTAAATTTAAGTAATATTACAAACTAATTTTGCCAAATTTTATATTTTTTTTTTTGTTTTCCTAGCTTTGAATGTTGCAATATTTACATTTTATACTTGCATACTACAATCAAATTCTTAAAACTATTTAAATATTACTAAGTAAACTCAGTAATTTTGTTTTGTAAATGTGCTAAATTCTTGCCGAATCTCAATTAATAAGGTTGTAGTGAGATTGAATTTTGTTGGTAAATATGCAAAAACTGAAGGATCTTTGTTAGTACTGATTTTAGTTTCAAAATTACAGACAATTTTCACAGTGCAAATTAGTAGTAAGTAGCCTCCTTTGTAAACTTGCTTTGCAGGCTTTTCGGTTTTCGTGCCCTTCTTTAACTGGATAGATCTTCAATCCTGAGGCCTGTTTTCTTTAGGTATGATCCATAAGTAGTCTAATCCAGTTCTCGTTGTGTATTTTATTTAAAACTTTCTTCGTATTGTTAAGGAACCATTTTTTTACCTGTAGTGTTGTTAACACCTGTTTGGAATGATCAGACCTTGGGACTTGAGTGATTTTTTCTTTAGTTAACTTATTCTACCCCCATTCCTCGAAAAATATAGCCACCCAGGAATGATAAGAAACGAAATGAAATGATCCTCAATTAGAGTTAGAATTAGAAGGAATTAGAAGGGTTCCAGAAAGATATAAAAGTTTAATTATGACTCAAAGGCCAAAAAGGTGTAAGTCTAGCCCGAGTTAATGGGGACTGTGGACCAACGCCACTCGTCAGGATTTATAATTTAAATACTATATATCTAATGCAGTTTTGAGCGCTTCTCATTTAAGTTTCTTGTAGTTGAAAAATGTGACAGAAAGTTCAATTAACGAGAAAAGAAAGTCTTCTGGTGGAGGCAAAAAGCTGTTCAGCGAAGTTCTTAAAGGTAAGTGGCTCCCTCATATTTACTTGAGACGATGGTCAATATTGGTACGCGGCAATTCTAATGTTTGGTGAAACGAATGCTTATGTTTTTTTCTGCCTCCTGGGGAACAATCAGAACATCTTTTAAACTAAGGGCGGGGTAAATACAACAGTATCCAAGGTGAGTGAAATCCGTATAGCAGTTTGCATGGCTTTGTGTCTTTTCGGTAGTCATGGTAACCTGGTTGTCCGTGTCGACATAATTGATCTAGTGGATTGAATTTTAAAATTAGAGAGTTTAACAAGGGCATTGGGGAACTAAATGAAAAATTCGAGGGATGAGGTGAAGAGTTAAATATTTGAAACTAAGAATTCGATAATTGAAATAGCAAATTTGGTAGGTTGAAGTGTAAATACCTAGAGGTTCTAACCAGCATGAGCTTTTAAGATTCCTTATTATTGTGCTCATTTTGGTAAGCTGATATATTCATATTGTTCAGCGTACTCCACTTACCCTTCGCGCTAAAATAATGTATCTGGGAGTAATATTTTTTTTCAGTTCCTTAAATTCTTGAGGTGAGCATGTCTATATATTTACAGAATATCTTATAGACGATATACTATTGAGCATAATGTCTCTGTCACGCCCAAAGTTAGTGCCTGACATGTTCACCCTTCCGAGATAACTGCCCAGCTTGTTTGCTACGCAGGTATGGACAAATTTCCAAACTGCCATTAGCAGAATTTGACAGAATTCCGAATGCTGCCAAATCTAGCAACAAATTTCGCTGGGCCATGAAAACTGCTAAGTACCATTGCTACTATGCTGCCCCACTTTTCCCCTGGCGGTTGCTAAGATTTTTAAAAAGAGTGTCATTAGGGGAGTACATTTTTTTTTTAATTCAGGTTTGATCCTCCTTATCTGCATTGCCCTGTTCAGAAAATATTATGTTTATTTTGCTCTTATCAGTGGTCTTGTGACTTTGATGAGAATATTATTAAACTCCTCTATTTCAACGTCCTAATGGGAGGAAAAAAAAGAAGAAGAAGGTAAGCGTTTTTGACTGAGATCGGTCTATGATCCTAGCACATTGACTAAACAAAAATCAAAATCTGAGCAGAATGATGTAACACCAGAAAAGTAAGATCTAGCTATAATTTATGAACAAAAAAAACTGAACGATATAAAAAAACATATTATTTTCTTCTTATGCTTGTTTTGGACGCTGTTTCTTAATCGCGCTTAAGACATGCTATAACGATAAAAGGGGGATCAGTAACCCTGATCTTCAGTATAGAAACATTTTCTTACTGTTCATTCTTACCCCTCTCAAGCTATTACAAATAGTTGTATGAACGAAGTTTTTCTGATGGAAGTAAGGAGCGAAGTTGAAAGCTAATACAGACAAAAATCATTACTTCGCAATGATTGCAACATTTATCTATAAAAATAGCTCAAATGAACTGACTCATGATATTTCCTGTATTCTGAGAACGAAACTAGTGCTTCACTGAAAACAGAACATGATTTTTAAATAATAGAAATATAAAGTGTTTAGAATGTTTTTTACGTTATAAAAATAAAGTTTTTTACGATGTTTTTATGATTTTAATTTGCTTATTTTAGTACGAGAAGTGGAATATTTTTTATACACATATCTGAAGTGAAGGTGTCCCGACATCAATAGAGACCGTGACTAACTTCAGGAATCAGCATTATAGTTTGAGATTCTCTGTAGATTTTTGAAGATTCTTGATTTATGGTCTGATCTTAACTAGATTTCTGGGGTTCATGTTGTGTTTCATTAGTTCTTAATTTCGATTAATACTAAGCGATATTCCCCAAAGCTTAAACTAAAGGAAAAGATCTTGAAAAACACAGTGTCAATGGCCAACTCAACAGTTTAAGATTTACGTTATTAGCCATTGCTAATGCCGCTGGTGAAACAAATAATTTGTCTTTTGAGTCAGGTGGTAATTTTGCATCCTTCTTAGTTACTTTTCAGTTGCAATTTTTTTTTTGAGTGTTTTAGGAAACTGGAAGTGTATACAAGAAGTTAGTGATACCATGGGTGGCGACAGGCTATTGAGAGTCTTCGAATTAGTCGTAGACTTTCTGCAGGTTACTTAGGGTTTTTGTGTTGGTTCAAAGCACCCTTTTTTCGTTTTTCTTTATTTTATTTAGTTTTTTTTTTGGGTGAAGGTTGTTCTGTTCTAAAGTACTAGTTTTTGCATAATCATAAAAAATAAGGATATCGCTCTTTACTTCCAAAAAATTAACAAAGAGAGAAGAAAAACTCAATGAAAAACGACAAACGAGACTGCGGCCAGTAGAGAGAAAAGATGAAAAATAAAACCACGCGGATATTTTGCCTGTATCCAAACTAGACATCTTCAGCACAAGACTCACAAGGTTCTTGGAACACATTCGGTTGCCCAGACAATATAAATCTAATTTCCTCTAAGCTTTGAATAGTTACAACTTAGAATATTAGGGCTATTTTCCAATAGTTGTATTGGTCAAATTTTGCTGCATTTTGTCGGGGGCAGAGAATCATTTCTACGGTTTGGCAATTATCATTAAATTAAGTTTTATGTTTTTTATAGGAGGTATTCAAATTAAGATAATAGTTATTAATATTTTGTCAATTTTAATAACATTCCAACATTTCCAAAATTATGTATGTTTGTGGCCTGAAAGAAATTTCTCCTTTGCCAAATGACAAATGTAAAATTCTAGGTTCTAAGTTGACATACATCTCAAAAACGTAAGAAAGGCAGTGTCAGTTCTAAATCTCTTGTGAGTCGATCTTTCTTAAGTAAATAAAAGAAAGGTGGTGAAAGAATGGCCTTTTTCCCCGTCATTTCTATTGCACAGAAAGACCTTACTGCCTTTGGTATTAACAGTTCAATCGTAAGACTCGACGTCTTACGCTTAGTAAGAGTAGTAATCATTTCCATTAGTATTGAGCAAAAGCCATTAATGACAGTTTTTTATTAAAAAAAAGTCAGCAGTTAAGCGAAGCCAGACTAAAGGTTATATGTTTAGTAAACAAGTCGTATGTAAATGACTTGAAAAAGTAACGACTTAAACAACTCCAGCATAAGTTTTTGGACCCAAACTTGTGAATTATTTTTATAGTTTAATATATTCCATCAATGAAGACTTTTCTCTTATTTTGACAGCGGCAAAAACACCAAAAGTCAAGAGGCTTCAACATGTGACTCCAGTGAAGTTTTACAATAAGACAGACAAACCAAAGAAAAAAGCAATGTTACATGGCGAAAAAAAGGTTGTCAACCTTGGCAATGTAAGCTTTTCCTCTATTCTTCATCATAGCTTTTCATTGGCTGTTATCAACTGCTTAGACGTCAAATCAACTAATGCCTTTTTCAGACTTTAATATAAAGATTTTCGATTGATTCGACTTTGTATGATCAATAAGATGTTCTCTACATATATCCCCGAAACATACAGAATTTGTCGAATAATGTCACGGCATATTAATATATACATCAAATTGTGTTTGTAGTATATATGTTACCGTGAATGTCTGCAAATTGGCGAATGTCGACATTCACCGGTGAATGTCCGAAATACCTTTTGTTTCTTCTTGGACTTAGTCGGTGTTGCCAGTCAACTTTTTCAATTTCATGCAAGGTTTGATGATGACAAGTTAGGTTAGATTATGTTAGGTTTGGTGAGGTGACGTTAGGTTAGCTTAGCTTAAGTTAAGTTTTTTTTAACCCATTTCGGATATTCAGAACCAAATTTAACCTAAACTAACATAATCTAACCTAACCTGACTTTAACTTTTACCATCATAGCTTGTATAAGACTGAAAAAGCTGACTCGCATAGCTAATTGAATCCAAGCAGAGAAAAAGGAATTTCGGACATTCGCCAGTGAATGTCGACATTAACCAGATTTCGGACATTCACGGTAACATATACATCAATATAATTTATGTGTTACTGTGAATGTCGACATTCACCGGTGAATGTCCGAAATTCTTTTTTCTCTAATTAGATCCAATTAGCTTTGCGAGTCAGCTTTTTCAGTCTTATGCAAGCTATGATGATAAAGGTTAAACTTAGCTTAGTTTAGATTATGTTGCTTTAGGTTAGGTTAAATTTGGTTATAAACATCAGAAATGGGCTAAAAAATCAACCTAAGCTAACCTAACCTAAATTGTCATCATCGAACCTTGCGTTAAACTGAAACAGTTGACTGGCAATGCTGACAAATCCAATGGGAAAAAAAAAGACCAGTGACTGTCCAAAATACCTTTTTTTTCTCCTTGGATTTAGTCAGCGTTGCCAGTCAACTTTTTCAATTTAATGCAAGGTCTGATGATGACAGGTTAGGTTTGGTTAGGTTTTTGCCTTTTTTTATATTTAGAGCCAAATTTAACCTAATCTAACCTGAATTTAACTTTTACCATCATAGCTTGCATAAGACTGAAATAGCTGACTCGTAAAGCCAATTGAATCCAAGCAGAGAAAAAGGAATTTCGGACATTCACCGGTGAATGTCGATATTAACCAGGTTTCGGACATTCACGGTAACATATATATAAATCATTACATACAGCATATCAATAGTAATAGTTATACATTGTTATGTTACATCAAATAATAAATAATATTATACAGTTCTTTTCCAGATTTACTAAAGCACATCCTCTGTACTCTGGCAAAATAATCTAGGACATTTTCGTCACCTCGTGATTTGTAATGAGGGCCGACAGGGTTCTGTTTTTCACTTTATTTTGCTGCTTGTTATATAGAGTTAATCGTGTTAAGCGAGCCATTCATATATACAATTTTAGAGATTAAGTACCTGCTGTGAATTACCCCCTTTAAACAGGGACGGATCTAGTCCTGTTGGTGTCTGGGGCAAGAATGGCATTTGGTGTCCCCTGATGAACAAACCCATTATAGGCTTCAAATTATGGTTAATTATTCCTCGAAATAATCTGTTTCTTTACTGTGTATCTTTTTAATTATTTTACTATTATTATTTTTTTTATATGTAAATCCTAATATCTACAACAAGATTGAACAAAAACTCTTCAGATTCCACGTAAGAACATTTGACTGTACGCAATACTCGTACAATTTAAGTTATACCTAGTCCTACCATAAATATTGATACAACTGTAAATGTTAAATAATGGGCGCGGGAGGGGGTCCAGTTGCCCTCCAATCTTTTTTGTCACTTAAAAAGTACACTAGGACTTTTCATTTCCGTTTGAATGCGCCATCCCCCGATATTCTAGGATCATTGTTTCAGTACGATCACCCCTGGAAAAAAAACAAAAAAAAACACTTATTCGTTGTGTGTCTTCTGGCAAAAATAGTAAAATTCCAATTTTTGTATTTAGCAGCTTGAAAGTTCTACAGTAGGATTCTATGGTGTTTACCCCCTGTTTCAGAAATAAGGCAAATTTCCTCAGTGTCGTCCGTACAGCGATCGATGAATGACCTAACGGACGTCGTCGGTGTATTCAGGCAAACGGTGGCCACTTTGAATAATGTTTTTTGTAGTTTTTAGTTCATTATATCAGTAATAAAATGCGAAAAAAGTTTTTCAAATCAAACCAGTAGTTTTAATTTTTAATATTTATGGCAGGACTAGGTATACAATTAATTTTATCCTCTACACTAAAAATTAACTGTACATGCTTTTCTCAAAGCAAATGCTAATATAATGTATTCGTATGAAAGCTTCGAAGCAGTTTCATGGTCTGTGTGGATTATACTTCAGTTTGCCAGGCGCTGCTCATCCTGTTTCAAAGATAGTTTTTAATTAATGTTAATTTCCTGATACTGCTTTCATTAGAAGCAACTGATACATGCATTGTTAAATACATCTTCAATGCAATTCTCACCTTCAGTTGGGCGTCTTGTAGACTCTATTGGTGTATAAATAAGGAAAAAAGATTATGCGGTGTTAATAACAACGGTTAATGCATTTAATAATAACTTCAACCGAATTTTTTGTAGTATATAAGCTATGGGAGTTGTACAGTTTACAGTTTTTTTTCGCTTTCAACCTCTATTTATTCCTCTCCTGAATATGTGTGAAAAAACATTTTTTCCAGTAAATATTTTTCATAATCCTGTTAAAATAATTATGTTTAACATCATTCTTACGATATCGGACTTTAGATATGACAACAACGGGCTTTTTTGTACCAGTGAGTAGTCCTTGGACTTTCGGATTTGAAATGCTGTTCACTCCTTCAATAAGCACATAAATATGATCCTGGCTGAAAATTCATTAACAAATATAAATAAAATGCAACAAAAAGAGCCACTACGAGTATTTCCTTCTGCACATTGCACAATATACTTTCTTTGATTTGGGGTATTTCAGGAAATGAGAAAATCGAGAAGAAAAGATACAAAAAATAATAAACTCCTTTCTAGTTATTTTTTTTTTAATTTCGACACACTTCAACCACTCAGTTCACAGGAATATTTAAGTCAGAACCTAATAATAACACTATATTAATATTGAAGTTGACAAATGAAAAATAAATAAAAGATGTATTGTACTAAAGAGGAAAGTCACAAATACAAATGCTTTACAATTACACGCATTGCTTTTAGCATTCAAAGCTCCGGACGGGGCTTTCCACTGGCGTTGTCATGAAATCGTAATTGCCTTTTGAAGGTTCTCAGATTAGGCCATCTCCACCTACCTAAACACCCTAGAGGAGTCTGAAAAGAATGCACAAAACTGTTTCCTACTAGTATGGTGACCTATAGACGTTTCTAAGGGAGGGGATCTCTCACCCTGTTATCCAACCCGTTTCCCGTTTCTTCTTATATCCCTATCGCTCCCGATCCGAGTCATGCCTACTCTCCACTCCTAAGCATTGACGTGCTCCGGAGTTGGAAGATAAGGGTTCCAATTTCATTTGATGAGATCCAACAGTGCCCTACGAGCTAGCACCCCTTACGAACCTGCACTCAAGGCAGGCTGCCCCCTTAAATCTGTTCCTGCCTCGGAATGTAAAAAGATTCACTTTAAAATACTAAATGGCTTCTGCGGATTTTCTTTTGATTTTTTAATTAGCAATAATTTCTGTTTGTTTCAAGTTCGAATAATTTTTTCACCTTATTTCTTGCTCCTGTTATGTTTGAATAACTTAACACCTAATAAAGTGCGTGTCACTACTTCTCTTTGAAAAACCTTTATTATTATTATTATTTTTGAAAACTTTTTGTCATGTAATTTCTGCTAGTTTTTTTTTTATTGAGAGAGTTGGATTATTATTTAATTGTAGGAGTATTGGTAAGACTTCAGTTTTTGTTGCGTAAGAATTAAAATGTTGGAAAGTAATTTAACTTTTGGGCAAAACTTGAATATCCAGTCAAGCTGTCTTTCCATTTACCTCGATACCTCTCCATGAATAGATTCCAAGTTCATGGGAAATAGGGGTAAATTATTTACAAATAGTTTTGTTGATAGTATAAAATGTCGTATTTGGATCGGAGACGCACAATTTTTTGTCCCTTCGTCCCCTCCCCTAAACCCAAAATTTGAAGTCTCCCTACCACCCTACCCTGATACTCCGACAGTTTCTGCTCGATCCTCCCAAGCCGCTCCCAAGATATTGCAGATGCTTCACTTTGATAATTTCGACACAAATGATGTCTTTCGATTTAGCTTTTCTCCTCACCCCTCCCCCTTCCTGGCAAAAATTTTTTTGTCCATTTTTCCTCAAGCACCTCTGAAAGCTTCATATCTATCTCCCAAACCATACCTGAGATAATGCAAATAAGCTATTCTGATAACATGGAAACACATAATATCTTTCTATTTTACATTGCTATATCGCTGGGAATAGATTCTAGTTTCACATGGGCTTCTAGTGCCAAAATCGTTGAGTGTACAGGAGACAAAGTCTTCAGATGCCTCCCTGTCCATTCTCTTCAACTGAAACTTCAAAGTTCACCCCCTCCCCCTAGCACTCACTGAAGCCTCTCCCAGGATGTTGCAGATATGGTGCTTTGATAACCTGGCAGTGCATGCTGTCTTTGGGATTTCTGTTGCAGCTTCGACGTGAATAGATTCCAATTACATGAGGGTATGTAGTGCAAAACGTTCCGAAGGATTGGGAAATTTTTAAGATTTTCTTCTTAAGATGTATTTCTATTGAAAGTATTTCTGTATCGCTACACGTTTGTTTTTCCTTTTGATTCTTACTTTTTTGTGTTTTCTTGACAAGCGATATTCTTATTGAAAAGATTTCTGATTCTTAGTGCTTGTTATTTTATTGTACTACTCTAGTTTAGAGTTTTTTTTTGGGATCCTTTCTCCTTGGGTACATAATTATCATTGACATTCAGTACCGAAAATTTTTGCCTAAAACTCCGCTTGTCTTTTGATTATGCTTGCTTTCTTTCAAAAAATAAGAAAAATATATCTCAAGTACTTACTGCATTCTTTTTCTGAGTTGTGAAGACTTGAGACTGAGAGTTATGAATAAATTCAGGTTAACATCTTTACGGTGTTAACTGCTGGTTTGAAGCTAATTGTTGTTTTTCCACGAATGAAGATTCTCACAGGTTTCATTTAAGCGTAAATTAATCTAAAACGTATTTCTAGTACATTTGAAAATAAACGCTATATGCTGTGTAGAATGGTAGACTGTGGCAGGGACACAGAAAAATATTGCGTCTATTTATTGACGTCATGAAGCGATACAACCTTATGTTTTCTAAATTTCTCGTTTTCAATAGGGTTTTCTTCGCTATCATACCTTAAAGCTGAACGGGGAAAACCTATCTGTGATTTCCCAAATCTACGCTAGGGAAAAAAAATTGGGCCCCGTTTGGTCCCACACCAAAAGAAGAACCCTTTTCTTAGATTTCCCTTGTCCCAGAGACTTATTACGGCTGTAAGCTTCAAACTGATCAGGGAGACAAGGTTGTTGGCTCGTTTCCTGCCGTCTAACATTTGTGGTCCCCCTATCCCATTCAACAATCCTCAAAATTTCCAAGCCAGTCATTAAAAGGTTTTTGGCCCTTTTTCAGCCTCACCAATATTTTTTTTTTTTTTTTTTTCTATGAACTGGGACTTCCTTGACACAAGAACTTTCTGAAATGTTACAAGCCGATCCAAAGAACCATTTTTGGCTTCAGTTTCGTGGAATCGTGCCAACAAAACTGTTTTTTGATGCACGACGATTCGCTTAGCCCACGAACTTGAAAATGTTTCAAGCCTTTTGGAGAAAATTCTTTCGGCCGCTTTCCAGGGTAATCATTATTTATTTTTATTTTTTTTTTTTTGGGGGGGGGGTAGGAGGCACTGGGCTCTTTTTGACCCTAGGATTTTTTTTTCTATATTAGGGCCTTTTTGGTCTTGGGAGCAACTGCTGTAAGTTTAAAATGGATCAGGGACAAATAGGTTTCAGCTCCATTTCTCAGCCCCATATCACTCTCTCTCTTCAAACAAAAAATACGTGTCGTTGTCCCTTTAACCAACCTAGACAACAGTTTTTGAACGCTTCAAGCCAATAAAGGAAAGTAAATTTGAATTATTTTTTTGGCCCCATATTTGGGGGCTCCTACCCCAACTAAAAAAAAAATTGACCATTTTTGGGGTCCTATTTCCTTTGATACGAAATTTTCTTTCAGGTTTTTCTGGTGCATTTGACCCTCTAGGGCCCAAGAGTTAAAAATATAAGTTTTGAGTAGACCGGAATAAAGTTTGGCCCTTCTTAGAGCCCCAATTTTGGTGGCCCGTGCCTCCAAACATTTTCTTTGTACACTAGGGTCTTCTTCGCCCCGTGTCTTAAGGCTCTAAGGTAGATCTGGGAATAAAATGTTGTTTTGTCCATTTGTTTCCTATTAACCCAGGAAACAACTTTTAAATGTTTTGAGCTAATTGGACACCTAAACTTGCTCCCCCTCTCCCATTTTAAAACCAACCTACAATCAATTAGCAGCTTGCATAGCTTAAGACTCCTGTTCTATACTTGACTCTTCCCTATTAAGGTGCATACATGACTCTTCCCTATTGGCAAACCTCCCTATTTGCGGGAAAATTCGGATATAGAAATACTTTAGCTACTTAATTAAAATTAAGACAAGGACCCCTACTAAAGTCCATCTAGAGCCCTCTCCCCTGACTTGTACCCTTTATCTGAGATATTTATTACAATTCTAGGTATTTTTTTAGGTTACGCCTCGCTACAAGTCTGCAACAACTGGGCATGCTAATTCTCCTATTACATACGTTATTGGAAAGAAGCGTGCTTCCTCCGGAGATAATCTTCGTCTTGAATCTTCGAAGAAGCAGAAACGTGGGCCACATTCACGTTTGGAAAGTGAGGAGAGTAAGTGGGTTTATTTCCATTTCTTTTTTATCATAATATTATTTTCTCACAAAGGATTTTCTCTGATTTGTATTGTTAATGAAGGTTAATGTAGGCTAAACACAAAATCCAGTATTGTGAGTTATTTTTTAACTTCACATAAATATGAAGTTGTAACTTACAATATACATTTGAACAGCTCTAGATTACTTTTGATGAATCATTACGTTTATTGAATAACAAAAATATATATGATGGATATTTTTGGAATCACAATCGGGAAATGGATTAATAGAGTAGTGTAAATGCAAAATTCGTTTTTTTTTAGTTAGAAGGTGCCAACAGAAATTATACAGTTAGTTCTCGGAACGCTCATATGAATAACTGTAGTTCCATAAATTTGTGTCACAAATGGAAAATCCACTAGTTTTAGTTGTAAGGTAACTTCATAGAAACATAAAGTATTATTAGTTTTTGAACTTTTATGTGAATAGCTATGTATACATTCTTATTGATAGTTATAGTTATTGGGAAAACGTCTCCTAACCTACTAGTAAAAGATCTAAAGCCGAACTGCCCTTTCCTGGCAAAACAAAGATATGGACAGTAGGAAGAAAACTGAAAGAAACAATGGCACGAATGTTTCGCCTGTATCAACCAAGGCGTCCTCAGTATGGTGAAGAAATTATTTATAACAAAACTATATAAAAAAGGTAGAAACTTTAAATTAAAAAAAGAAAAAAAAAAGAAGAAAACAATACAACCAAACATATACAATTGCTACTCTATGACACAAGACCGTGGAAGTAGAAAGGCTGGCTATCAAGGATATTAATATTAGCACAAACATTGATATAGTTGAAATATTTTAGTTTATGATGATGCAGTGTCATTTAGAAAACGGAAATACAGTCCTGTAAAACACCCTAAATTAGTTAAAAACAATGAATATTTTAAGCTACAATATAAGATATTCTTCTGCTTTCTGGAATCACATACAGGGTTTGTCCGGAAAGTAATAGGACTGAGTCGCTTTAAAGACATCTATTGAGCCAATCGTTACGATTCTTTAAAAAACTTTCAAAATAGGCTCCTTCTGCGTCAATGCAGCGCTGCCAGCATGATTTTCCATCATCGAAGGCGTCACGATATGCATTCTCCGGAATAGCCTTGAGAACGGCGGTGCATGCTGCTTGGATCCCCTCTGTCGCCTCAAAATACTTGCCTTTCATCGGCCTTTTCAGGTGAGGAAACAAAAAAAGTCCGGGGGCCACATCTGAACTGTAGGGCGGCTGCGGAAGCGTTCGGATGCCATCCTTGTTCAGGTAGCTTTTCACGAGAAAGGCGGTGTGAGCCGGGGTGTTTTCGTGGTCCAACTTCCAGTCAGCTGCGATGTCTTGTCGGACCCGATTGACCCTTCGTTTGAGTCTCTTGAGCACTTCCACATAAAACTTGGCTTTGACGATTTGTCAAGGAGGAAGAAATTCATGGTGGACGATGCCTTTGATGTCAAAAAGGACAATGAGCATCGTTTTCACTTTAGATTTGCTCATTCTTGCCTTTTTTGGGCGAGAAAACGCCGACGTGTGCAACTCGGAAGATTTCCTCTTTGTCTCGGGATCATACTGAAAGATCCAGCACTCGTCATCTGTGATAACGTTATGCAAAAATTGGAGTCACTTTCACACATGTTCAAATTTTCTTCACACACTTCCACTCGCCGCAGTTTCTGGTCGTCAGTGAGCACTTTTGGGATCATCTTCGCGCACACCTTGCGCATGTTCAAATGTACCGTCACAATGTCATGAACGATAGATTTTGGTAAATTTAACAGTTGGGCAATTAAACGAATACTTAGTTGACGGTCTGAATTCAAAACTTTGCACACACGAGTCACATTGTCGGTTTTTGTCGAAGGTCTTCCAGCACGGTCTTCATCGGCGACCTCTTCCCGGCCCTCCAAAAAGGCCTGGTACCACCTAAACACCACTTCTTGCTAAAGCAACATCTGGGTAAGCCTGCTTGATCATATCAAACGTCTCTGTCACAGATTTACCAAGTTTCACAAAGAATTTCATCGCGTACCTCTGCTCTAACGAACGCTGCATTTTCGGCTTGCACCACTCACAGAAAACATGTCACGGAAAAATACCAGTTCTGACTCTCCATGTGCTCGGAGACAACTGATCAGCAGCTCGTTTGTTAGCTAGGAAAGCCCTCTATCGAATCCAGTTGGAGCGCGCACGCTCCGAAGTACAGTCGTGACGAAAGAAAATTAGTCCTATTACTTTCCGGACAAACCCTGTATCTTAGTTTATAGCATTGGTAAGTGTCCTTAACTCCCATCTTATCACTAATCTGGAAACAATCACGTGATGCCATGCAACGGTTGTCTGAAGTGAGTATTTCTTCGGAGCTATTTTACCAGTTTCAGCAGATTTTGTATACTCGCGAGAGTGTGTTTTTTTTTTTATTTATGCCTGAAGGCAAGCAAGTATTTCTCCTTATAGAGGTTGTGTACACTTAGGTCTCCTCAAATGATGACAAAACTTGTATATAGTTTGGTAAGAAAATACTGTTTTATCTTCCAGTTCTGAGATCGTCTTACAACTTTGATAGCGATTGGTCTGCGAACACTCTTACTACAATCTAGTCAAATCTTTTTTATTTTATATTTCTTTCAAGTCTAATTTTATTTTATCTTATCTTTCAAGTGGTAAATAGAACTAGTCATAGTAACAAGGGTGAAAGATCTCTGCGTACCCGTGCTACAGTCTAATCAGCTCTTATTTTATGTTTTCTTTTGATGCTATCTATATCTTTCATAATTTAATGAGAAGCAAGGATTTAATGAGAAGCAAGGATAATTTAATGAGATGCTCGGAAAACCGAACCACTGAATTAACATCGTACTGACAAGGCAGACACAGATATGCGATCCCCCCCCTTCCATGAAAAAAGTTTGTCAAACCGCGAAGTGTCTGGATTCCACCGCGGCACTATTCCCTTCCGCATCATTTTATTCACTGAATATTTTTTTTTTCATTTGACTTTTTTTTAAATATTTAAAATCAATGGTACCTGCACCCTCCCCCCCCCCCACACCCTCTGTATACCTCATTGATTTTTACGTCCGTGTCAAATCAAACTTCAGTTATTTATAATGCCTTATCTTTCTAATAACCTCAACATCAATGCGTCTGCCCCGCCTCCACTCTAATCAGCTTTTGAGTCAAGATCTTCAGTGTGATCGGATTTTCTTAAAATCGTGAAGTGGCTGGATTTTGCCAGTGCACTAAGTTCATCCCAGTATTCAGTACGCTATGTACGAAATTGTGAAACAATTATTACAAATCTTGGAAGAATTCTTAAAGAACTTGCATTTCATGCTAATGATTGCTTGTTGGTTAAAATGTTCAAAATTTTAAAAACCCGCCAATTTAGTACGCTATATACGAAAGAAGTAATCACATGAACAAAATTATAAATCTACATTTTCTCAATAGAAATTGAAAGTCTGTGAATTTTATCAACAAAAACCGTATATAGTGAAACTTTTCAAGTAACTTCGTTAAAATAACTTTGAAATATGTTAAAACAGGTGAGGTTAAAGTGGTGCACAACTCTAACTGGACTTGAGGGTTACATTTTACTATAATGAAGTTCAGATGTTTAGTGTTGAGTTTGATAAGTTTTTCGTATTGACTCGAGAGGCTTGAATTTCGTCACATCAAGTTTTCAGAAGTGTTCGATGAGTTTTGCACTGTTTCCCGTTTATGAGTCTCCGTATTGACTCGCGAGTAGGCTCTTAAGAAATAGCCTCCAAGCCCCCAGGAGAAAGAACTGTAAGTTTGTAATTAATTCTTCAAAGATCATTACTATTTCTTCTTTAATTTCGTGTATAGCCTACTGAAATAGGATGCTATGGGGATTTTATTTAAAGTAACCTCCAAGCCTTCCAATAATATGAAATTCAGGCTTTTCCAAAATTTTTATAAGTCCTTCCGTAATTTCGTATGTATCGTAGTGAATTTGTATGCTCTGGCGATTTTTAAGAAGCATCTCCCAAGCCCCATAATAGCAAGAAATGCTTGTTTTAGTAAGTCCTTCTGCGATCTATATGTTTTTTTCCATAGTTTTGTATGCAGCGTTCTAAATGTGCATGTTTTTTTTGTTTTTTTTTTTAGGAATTAACCAATAGGTAAGTAATAGCACGATATACAGGTTCTTATAAATTCTTCCAATATTTTTACTAGTTCTTCCAAAATGTTCTATATAGCGTACAGAATTCCTCTGTTTTGCGGCTCTTAAGAAATAACCTCCAAGAAACCAATCACAAGAAATATAAATTTTTGGTGGATCCTTCCTAGATTTATGTCATTTCTTTCATAATTTCGTATATATCGTAATGAATATTAGGGCGTGGTTAGTGCAATGGCAAAACCTAATTATTTTGTGATTTTAAGGAATTCTGGCTAGAGTGAACGTTCTGGCCGAAGAAGCTGATTAGAGTGGGGGCTGAGCATACGCGCATGTGTAGGATGATAATCTGTTAGCTCGGTGTTGCTAGTATCATTACTCCTCATAAAAACTTGAAAGATGTAAATAGAAGAAAAAAAAATAAGAGCTGATTAGACTGTATGAGGTGTATGCGCAGATCGTCTATCACCGTCGCTCCTATGACTAGTCTTATTTACTGTTTGAAAGATAAGGGACACCCTA
>JAQQPU010007208.1:0-25282 GCA_029168905.1 Artemia sp. Kazakhstan ARC1039
CCAATGCAATTTCCAAATTTCTATAAGATTCTTATATCATTCGTAGTCAAGAATTTTATTTTTAAGTTGAACAGAACGCATATACTATACAGATTCACTTGGATTTTGAAATTGAAAGTAAACAGTGTTTTGACAGCTGAATCGTAAGTTTGTAGAATTAGGTTTTCTTTGCTATTTTAGATACATTTTCTTAATGTTTAATACACCATCATTAAACGCCTGATAGATTAAAGAGAATACAATATTCTTTCTGAAAATTTTTACCCTCCCCCCCCCCCCCTTCAAAAAAACCTTCTATTGAGATAAAATTTAGCTATAGACTATGTACAAGGTTAATGAATTGAAGATTGAAACGGAAGTGACCCCAAAATATGATTTATAAAAAATTGTATGCTATTACCTATAGGGGGGGGGGATAGGCGGCTATCATTTTCAAATGATAATACCTCATTTTTTTATTGAAAGCAGGAATGCCAAAATTCTAATTATTTTATTCATTTACAGTAGAGACGGAAGAAAATGACATCAAATTCCCAGGAAAACCATAGAAATATTTTGATAGACCCAGGGCCCCCTATTGGGACTTTTTCATTGTCTTAGGTATTTTGGGATTCCTCATAGGCTACTGGCCTAATTTGGCTATTGTTTGTGCTCCCTTTTAATTAGATTCATTAGAACTTATTGAATACCACGGTGAATCTATTATCTATTACTTGAAGTATTATACAAGGGTTCTGAAACACCCCAGCCGTTTCGTTTCTACCAGATTTCTACTTCTCTTGATAAATAACGAAGTAAACCAGCGTCCAGACAGCGACTTGGGAAGTTTTTAACTCATGAATGGGCCCGAATCTGCTATAAATTCAAGGTGAGATTTGAGAAAGACGGATGAAAACATTAATATTTACGGTCAAGATTGATCGAGCCGGCGGCTCCCCGCCGGTATCTCACCGGCAGTGGCACAAAAAAGTCGTCAGTGGTGCACCGGCAGCGTGCCAGTGTTGCTATTTTTGGCCCCACCACCGCTGGCCTTCCCTTATTGGCGTGGTGCCGGGGTCTAGTTCCATCATATTGTTTGTTAATTCTGCTGTCTCTGCCATACTTTTAAATCGATCGATATCTTGATTATTCAGGCCAATCGTAACTGCTAGATTACCTATTAAGCTCAGCAGCTTTGTACTAAGCCTAGCTCTGACAGTCTACTGGGACTATGTCTAGGAGTTTAGTTTGAAGAGAATTTAGCATTGGAGTGAAGAGCATAGTCCTGCAAAAAATGTCCAAACAGCAAATTGTACCTATTATGGAGATTAATTTTCTTTCGTGGTTTATCCGGTATTTAGATTCAGTGCTGGGTATTGACAGTCTCAATTTAAAAGATTAATATATTTATTCGGTTTACTTTTTGTGTACCTGAAATTACGGTAAAGCTATGGATCTGATCGAATCTGATCCAATAAAGCTATGGATCGGATCTGATGTAATGCCCTATTTTTATTTGAACACTTTTTAAGTTTTTGACTTAATCTTTCTTGTCCACCCCAATCTTACTCTTTACTTGTTAAGTGTCTTGACTAAATTTTACTATTTTTTAGTTCTGTAGAGATCTGAAAAGGTTGAACATGAGTAGATTCAGATCCAGTGTTGCCGAGAGAATAATTCGACTTGCCAAAAAATGGATGAGGCATGCCATTGATCGATGCGAAAGAGGAAGAGGCGCACGTCCTAAGTGGGCTCATCATGGTTTGAACTATTTAATTATTGCTTGCGATCCCAAGCATACCCGTTATTTAAGTGATTCTGAATTCAAAGAATTAAAAAAGAATATTAGTGAGTGTCTTGCTCATGTAATTGGAAAATCAGATGATGAGGGTTTTGTATCTTCAGGATTACCATCGCCTCACAGAAGATCATGGTTTTCCTCAAAGGAATCTGAGTGCGTTTCTGATGACCAGTCTGACATGATGTCAAATCCTAAAACTTCAACTTCTGGTTTTATACATTCGAGTGTGTCATACTTAAATGATGAAAAGTCTATGTCAAGCTTAATACAATCCCCGACTTCTCACAGTGCCAAAGTCATCTCTAATTGGCAAAAGAACGCTGCCAAGTCAGTAAGTCAAGTAGATGAAGAGCGGGATTCTTTCCTTCAGAGTAACGGAATTATTGGCAGAGTGAGAGATGTTTGTCCAATATTCAAAGCTCAAATCAAATTTAAAACAATAAACTTCCCGTGGCAGAAGGGTATCAAAATAGGTCAAGGGGGGTTTGGTAAAGTGTTTGCAGCGATTAACACAAAAACTAAAGAGGTTTATGCCATGAAAGAGATACCGATCTCACAAGGAGATCACAGAGCACTGCGAAAGCACGCCGACGAGCTGCGTATATTTGAAGGAATTAGACACAAAAATCTCGTCCGTCAGTACGGCGTTGAGATTCACAGGGACGAAATGCTTATTTTTATGGAGTATTGTGCAGAAGGGACATTGGAGTCACTGATTAAGGAAATCAAGGACCCCTTACCTGAAGAGTTGATTAGAAGATACTCAAGACAACTATTAGAAGCTGTTTGTGAGCTACATAAGCACGGTATTGCTCATAGGGATATTAAGAGTAAGTTGAATTGTTTTCCCGCCTTAATTCCAGTTTTTCTTCTTCATCCCCTCTCTCTTATTCTCCTCTGCACCTCTCTCTACCTGCTCCTCCTGCTATTTATAATAAATAAACGAGCTATAACTTTACATGAACTACATGACCTTAAATAATTTTAATCCTTAACCTCCCAATATATTTTACAAAACAATCATGTTTAAACGTTTGTTGACATTCAACGAATCTTAACGTAAAGAAACAGGAAACATCATCCTATGCCACGACTAGCCACAACAAAAATTTTTTGAGCTTGCATGCAGCCTATAGACGGTAATTACCCATTCCTGACTTCAGCTAAGATTTACTTGAATGTTTTTTTGTTTTTTTTAACCTAAAATTTCTTTCGATATCACGTTATTTACAGGGTTACCGCCGGTAGCACGAAAGTGTTATTTTAGTACTATTTCATAATATTTAGCATTGTAGAATGTGCTCAGGGTTGCTAAAATAGTAGTAAAATAGCACGAAAGTGCTATTTTAGCATTATTCTAGCACTATTATAGTCAATTTTTTTACTATAGCACCCAAAATCGCCGTGTAGCACGCAAATTTTGGCAATTGTAGCACTTTAGGAACTGACCGTGGTGGAAACCCTGATTACTTAAGCACTGCTTTTTTTAGAATGCTTTTAGCTCTTTTTGATGCCTGTTTTTCACACAATCAAAAAATCGATCTGTTTCGGAACACATATTTTAAATATATGCGAGGAGTGGAGTGGAGGAGTGGAGTAAAGTGGAGGAGGGAGGGAGAGAATTTTTCAGCTGGGCTTTCTCATAAATGCTACAGAAATAACATACGTTGGTCTTTTTTAATGTCATTGTTTTTCACGCAATGAAAAAATCACCACTGAATTAAAAAAAAAAATTACTTTTGTATATTTTGAGTATTTCATTTAAGTACATATCCGTATAGTACGCTTTGACTATACGCTATCAGGAATTCCTTGATATTTTTCCAGGTTTTAGTTCCCCAAAAAGCATTAACTCTGAGCATCATTTTTATATACATCCCTGTTAAGTAAAACACTTTTCTTTTAATCCAGACTATGGACTGGTTGTTCTTCAGATATCTCCCCCAATGGTGTCTTCAAATTATTTACTACTTAAATTTTGTATTCTTGGAGTTATTATTTAAGTTATGGTTCATTATATATCAAAAATAAATGGCCATTTAACTAATATATTAATTTAATTCGTTCTTTGATTGCACAAAGAAACGAAAAGTGCAAAAAAAAAGAATTCCAGTAGGTAAAAAAGCAAAAATATGAAATAATTTAGATAGTAATAACTAGTGTTTACATTTTAAATCTAAAATCACTTTTAATTAGACCTTTTTCTATGATCTTTTAAGTATCCTGCGTAATAATGTACGTTATGGAACTTATGCACTTTAAATCTTTCTGATTAGTGGATAAATCCCACTTCATCAGCCATAAATAATCTTAATACCTGAGCTTTTTAGTTTAACCTCTTAAGTTACAATGCGAAATTACTATCAGTCTCGCAGGAAATAAGTGGGACATTTTTAGCTATTTATATAATAATTTTTTGGGCTTATGTTCTGTTTTCCCTTATTAATTTTGAAATGTTGCAGGTGCGAACATATTTTTGACTGAGGGGGTAATTGTCTTAAACTTGGTGATTACGGTTTAATCACCAAAGGGGTAATTGATTAAGATTATGGTTATAAACTTGGTGACATTGGTGGATTAATCCTGCCTCGTCAGTCATAAATAATCTTGATACCTAAGCTTCTTAGTTTAACTTCTTAAGTGACAATGTGAAAGCTCAATTTGTAATTGCAATCGACAGCGATTTTCTTCAGGAAGAAGCAGACAATAAAGCATAAGTTTTATAATTTTATCTAAAAGGAGGAAGCGTTAGGATTCCTTATCAGTCTCGTAGGAAATAAGTGGGATATTTTTAGCTATGTATATAATACTATTTTGGCTCGTGTTGTTTTTTTTTCACTTATTAATTTTGAAATGTTGCAGGTGCGAACATTTTTTTGACTGAAGGGGGTAACTGTCTTAAACTTGGTGATTATGGATGTGCTTCCAAAATTAAATCCCATATAACTGTTGCTGGTGAGCTGCATGACTTTATAGGAACACAAGGTAGGCAAGTTCTGTTTGCTTTTTTAGTATCTTTCCAACTGCCACCCAACTAGGCACAGTGAAGTCTCAGGACTAGGGATAGCATTAAACAAGGGACAAAAATAAGTTAAGATCAATTAAGCTCCCTAACTTACAGTTCTGCCGCGAACCTTGTGACTAGGGATAGTATGTAGGGATAGAACAGATAATGGTTGTTTTGTGTTTTCTTGTTGTAGTTAATTACTGTTATTTCTTTATTATTTCTCACCCCTTGTTTTATTTCATGGCCATGGTTCTCTACGAAGAACTATGTTATGATTGGAACATCAGCAAGAACTATTTATTCTTTTTTCTTTCGTTTCCTTGTATATTTCCCAGCCATAGAGCCTTAGGGGACTGTGGATCAAGGTCGTTTATTCTCGAATAATTGTATTCCGTTTCTTCATACTTCTTTAATATTAATAAACTAATTGATGAATTATTATGGGCAAAAGAGGTAGCGTAGATGGCCAACACGAATTGTTAAATTAATAAGCCCTTTAAAATAAAACCCCCTGGACACATCTTAGTACCTATTTTTACCCCCTGGACCAATCTTAGATATATTCATACCTGAAACTGCGATTTCTTTACGATTCTTCTCTTGGGTCGTTCGGATTTATGAACTTTTTTGGACAGTATTACATTTTTGTTACTTTCGTCACGTTCAACTGTCCAAGTAAATCAGCAGAACTAATTAGCTAAATTAGAAAGCACTTTTCTTCCGTAAAAACTCAAACATTAAAGTACCGAGGACATCAAAATGAAAATAGCTTTTGCTCTCTGGCCCCATTCATACCAGAAAATAGGGTAATATCAGACAATTTTTTTGGTTGTTACAAATTTTTTATGTCATGAGTAAATTTTCGCCCTTGTTGCCATGCCGAACCGTTAAAAAAAATAAGCGGTAACCAATTTTGTAAATTTGATAATGCTTTTGTAAGTAAGAATTTTCAGCTATTGCAGAAAATTGCAAATAATCATTGAATAATCATTAAAAAAATGATAAAGAAAGAAATATTAAAAGTAGGATAAAGATAAAGTTTTAAAGAGATTTGAGAACTATTGATGTAGGATAATGATAATGTTTTAATCAGGATTGAGCAGCCAAAGGGGCAATGAAAGATGAGTAATAAGGGTTAAGGAAATGAAATAGGAAGATAATGAAAGATTCTACCTAGTGGTATTTATTTGTAAAGGAGGAGTATTTCATTTCTTCCTTACTTTTTTATTTATTTTCTATTTTTTTGTTTTTTTTATATTCTTATTTTGGGGGACGGGGGTAAAAATGAAATATATATCGGGGGAAATAGAGGTTGATGAAAAGGATATGAAAAGTGTAATTTAAGGTCACGATGGAAGGGGTGCCCTAAGGAGGAAGGGCAGCCTGATATATCGGATGAACCTAAAAGGTATAAGAAAATTGAAATATAGTATACCTCTATTTTTATACCCTGGTATATTTTGGAATGCTTAACCTTTAAAAAATTTTAATAAATTGAATTTTTTGAAGAAGTTATTTTTATTAACAAAAGATTAGGTGACATTTGATAAATTATGAGATATTTTTAAAGAAAATTTGAAGGTCACCGAGAGGAGAGGAGGTGGAATTGAAAAAAAAAATATAGAAAGCATTGTTGAAAAAAAAATAATTTAAGTCTTTTGCTACATCAATAAGGAAAGTTGCACTTTATAGAGCATCATGATAATGTATTTACTTTTGCTCATTTCTGCTAATTTGTCAAATACTTTCTTTATTTTCAAACTTTACCCGCTAAGTGCTGTTAATTAAAAATCATAACAAACAAACAAACAATAGTAACTAATATTAACGAGTAAATAGATCTTAAAACGCGTGAAACTTAAATTGAATGTGCAAATCCAGCTTGAAACGGACAAAAGTCACTACAAAGAGAGTTTGGGTTTTGCTTCCTTCTTTCACTGTAATAGTTTAAAACCTACGGCGTCATTGGCAGTTTCAGAGGGAGGGAGGGGGGCTAGTTGCCATCGGATCACTTTTGCTCTTAAAAGGTGATTTTCTAATCATTTGAGTCCCCTCCAAAGTTTACATGACCACCTCTTCCATAAAAAGATTATACGCCCCCGTGGCATAAGTTACAACACTTCCCCCGACTCTGGGGAGGGGGGGGGGGGTTTACAACGATGTTTTTGCAATCCTATAGTTGGACTATTTCAAACAAACTGACTATCTCAAAATTTTCATTTGATGCATTTGGAGAAAAGAGGGTATTTGTGCCAGGGAGGGATAGATGCCCTCTGTTAACCTTTGACTCATAAAAAGGTAACTATAACTTTCAACGTCCCATCAAATCAGCCACCTTTGAAGTTTATACGACCCCCCCCCCCTGCATAAAAACCTTATACGCCTCCGGGGCATAACTTAAAAAATTTTCACACGGGCTCTGACGGGGCTGTGTCAATAATTCCATAAGAGCCATATATACCGCCAGGGATAACTTACAACGCCTACCCCCAGGCCCTGGGGGATTGTATTGACAAAGGAGTTTTTGTTTTATGGTCTTTGGACTATTTTTCAACAAAATGGCTATCTCAAAATTTTTACCATATATGCCCCCAGGTCATAACTTACAACGCCTGCCCCTGGTTATTGGGAGATTGTGTTGACATCTAAGTTTCTGTTATTTGACCTTTGAGCTTTTTTTTAACAAATTGGCTATCTCATAATTTTTATCGGATGCATTTGGGGAAAAAGGAGTGCGGGGGAGGCTATTTGTCCTCGGATCTCTTTTGACTCTTAAAACTGAACCAGAAATTTCAATTTCCAATCAAAGAGCCCTCTCAGAAGTTTTTACGAGCATTCCTTCCATAAGAACCATATATGCCCCCATGGTATAACTTACAACGCCTGCCCCCTGGCCCAGGGGGATTGTATTGACAAAGGATTTTTTGTTATATGATCTTTGAACTATTTTTAACAAAATGGCTATCTCAAAATTTTTATCGGATGCTTTCGGGAAAAAAAGGCGTGGGGGGGCTAGTTGCCCTTGGATCTTTTTTAGCTTTTAAAAATTGAACTTGAACTTTCAAGTTATGCCCCCAAGGCATAACTTACAACGACTGCCTCCCGGGCCTTGGAGGGCTGTGTTGACTCCAACTTTTTTGTTATCTGATCTTTGAACAATTTAAAAGAAATGGCTATCTCGAAATTTGTATCGGATGTGTTTGAGGAAAAAGTGTTTTTAGTGGGGGGGCTAGTTGCCCTCCGATCTCTTTTGGCTCTTAAAAAGTACACTAGAACTTTCGATTTCCAGTCAAATGAGCCTTCTCTGAAGTTTATACGAGCACCCCTTCCACAAGAAACATAAATGCCCCCAGGGCTAATTTACAATGCATGCTGCCGGGCCCTTAGGGATTGTATTGACAAATAATTTTTTGTTATATGATCTTTGAACTATTTTTAACAGAATGGCCATCTCAAAATTGTAATAAGATGCTTTTGGGGAAAATAGGGCTTGGGAGGGGGGGTTAGTTGCCCTTGGATCTCTTTCGACTCTTAAAAAAGTGAACTTGAACTTTCAAGTTAGGCCCCCGGGGCATAACTTACAACGCCCGGCCCCCGGGCCCTGGAGGGCTGTGTTGACTTAGGATTTTTTGTTATCTGATCTTATAACAATTTAAAAAAAAATTGGTTATCTCGAAATTGGTATCAGAAGTGTTTAAGGAAAAAGCACTTGCAGTGGGGGGGCTTGTTGCCCTCCAATCTCTTTTTACTCTTAAAAAGTGAACTAGAGCTTTCAGTTCCCAATCAAAAGAGCCTTCTCTGAAGTCTATACGATTCCCCTTCCATAAGAACCATAAATGCCCCCAGGACCAATTTACAACGCCTGCCCCCGGGCCCTGGGGGATTGTATTGACCAATGAGTTTTTGTTATATGATCTTTGAACAAAGTTCTTATCGGATGGGTTTGAGGAAAAAAGGGCGTTGAGGAGGGGGAGGGGGGTTGGGTGCTAGTTACCCTCCGATCTCTTTTGACTCTTAAAAAGTGACCTAGAACTTTCAATTTCCAATCAAATGAGCCCTCTCAGAAGTTTATACGAGTATATCTTCCCTAAGAACCATATATGCCCCCCAGGTCATAAATTACATCGCTTGCCCCAGGGCCCTGGGGGGTTGTGTCGACACTGGAGTTTTTTTTTATTTGATTTTTGAACTATTTTTAATAAAATGGCTGTCTCAAAATTTTTATCACATGCATTTGGGAAAAAAGGGCGTGGTTCTAGTTGCCTTCCGATCTCTTTTGACTATTAAAAGTGAACTGGAACTTTCAATTTCCAATAAAATGAGTTCTCTCTGAAGTTTATACGTGCATTTTTTCCATAAGAACCATATATGTCCCCAGGAAATAACTTACAACGCCTGCCCCTGGGTCCCGGGGAGTTTTGTCGACACCGGAGTTTTTGTTATACGATCATCGAACTATTTTTAACAAAATGGCTATCTCAAAATTTTTATCCGGTGTATTTGGGAAAAAAGGCGCGGGGGGGCCTAGATGCCCTCCGATCTCTTTTGACTCTTAAAAAGTGAACTAGAACTTTCAATTTCCAATAAAATAAGCCCTTTCTGAAGTTTTTACGAGAATTCCTTCGATAAGAACCATAAATGTTCCCAGGGCATAATTTATAACGCCTGCCCCCGGATCCTGGGGGGTTTTGTCGACACCGGAGTTTATTAATATTATCTTTGAACTATTTTTAACAAAATGGCTATCTCAAAAATTTTATCAGATGTATTTGTGAAAAAATGGAGTGTGGGGGGGTCTAGTTGCCCTCCAAAGTTGCCCTCTTCAAAAAAGAACTTCCACTTTCCAATTGAATGAGCCCCCTTCTAAGTTTATGTGACGACCCCTTCCATGCGAAGTGTCTCTGGGAAAAAATAAACATAATAACAAAATATTGGAGCTGTATGACCTTTACTATAGACAACGCTATAGTGTTGCCCCTGATTACTGCCTAACGGCACATGGAAATATTTTTCAATAAAAATTAAGTCATGGGTTTTCCTAATCTTTTAAGACGCATATGGTGCAAAAGCTTCCACTAAACCAATTTAAATAATCATATTGCATTTTAATGTCCTTGGTAATGGAAGAATCTGTTGATTCGAAAGGCAACTACATCTTCTGAGCAAAACCACACTTTCATAAGGTGTTGAGCGATATGTTTAGCTCATTTTTACTGAATCTTCATCCATGTTTTTCTTATTTATTTTTTTTAATTTGGTACCTGCTACTACCAAAAGCTGCATAACTATGTCTCTTTCACTAAACATTAAAGTTTCAGTTTTGCTTTTTTTTTAAGATATATATGTTTGTTTAAGTTTCAACTTAACCAAGTCAAATAGTCAGGCTGTATTTTCACTGTCCTTGGTACATAAACATGATGTCCCCAGTTACATTGGTTTACAGTATGGGTCGGATGGTATCCACATAGTAAATTTTTGGAATTGTCCTTGGAAAAACTACGCTTCAGTCAAGTGGGCTTTTTAAGCGAGCATTTCTTTTACATTGAACTACATTCTGTGCAGCTTCATTGTAAAATCCAAACTAAGCTGCAATTTTTAAAGGTCTGAGCTGCCTACCGCCAGCCCTCTACAGCTGTTTGAGTCTATACCAAAACTTCAAGTCAATAAAAGTTGTGTTTTCAAGAACCGGGTTTGAAGTGTGTTTTGAGCAGTTTGACAAAAATCATTTTCAGGTTCTCTGTGTTTATACCAGCCAAACTTTAAAGCGTTTTCATCTTGCGAGTTCCAAGCGTGTTGGACACGGGTTGTTCAAAAGTGTAACGCGCCAGAATAGCATAGTTGATCAAGGGGTTATGATAAAACCCAAACCCGTGCTGAACATGGCACCCAAACGATAATCCACACAACGCGTGTCGAACTCCATGATGGCTGTGGGTGGCCTGAAAACGGAGCTTAAGGCATAGAAAAATAATTTGAATCACGTCTTTTTCCCAACTGTTTTACCCGATATCTGTGACAGAACCTGATTTATTGGTGTTGGGGTTCCACCCCTGTTTCTTTTCTTTTCCGATAAATGACCTGTTTTCGTTCCGTAATTACATTTGCTTAGATTTGCCTATAGTATAATTTTCAATGACAATATAAAAGTCTTGTTGCTAAGCTATAGTTGTTGTGCAATAAGTAAGCTTTGAAGTAAATTCTATTTTATACTTCCTGGTTTGAGTCATTGAATGATAGGGCTGGGAAAGTAGAATTGGTTTTGAATGGGGATCGAGAGGATTGGCTGGGCCAAGCGAAGGTCCACCCCTATGAACAGTTGCTGTAAAGAATATTATTTTTGAGTTAGTCTGCATTTAGACCCCGTTCGGGGAAGCACATTTTCGGCCTTAGATTATTTGAAATTATGCCAAGGGGCAATTTACATTTTTATTGAGATGTGGGGTTGTTTCCACAGATGGGAATTAAGAGGCTAGTGCAGCCAATTTTTCATGGTGGCTGGCATCATCAAATGTGCCAGAAACTGATTCTCGGCTCCTCTCAAATGTAAATTCATGATAGCGCGAAAATTTTTATTCTTGATTGTGCTGCGCATAATGAATTTCTACGAATTTTGGGGACTTCAACTTTCAAAACCTAATGCGGATGCTATACGATCTATACCATGGAGGTTCTACATTAGAGACGTGATGATGACGACCGGTCCAGAGCCAAGCGGTGGAAGTAGTAGCACAGACACTGGTGGAAGAGAGAAGGCAAATGGATTTTGTAAAGTTGAAGTTATGTGTTTATGTTTGTAAGGGTGGACCAAGGTAGCGTGTGGTTGGTCATTTATCTTACGGGGGGAGGTGTTGTGGTTCCAACCCTGTTTCTTTTCTTTTCAGATAAATGACCTGTTTTCGTTCCATAATTACATTTGCTTAGATTTGCCTATAGTATAATTTTCAATAACAATTTAAAAGTCTTGTTGCTTAGCTATAGTTGTTGTGCAATAAGTAAGCTTTGAAGTAAATTTGATTTTGTACTTCCTGGTTTGAGTCATTGAATAATAGGGCTGGGAAAGTAGAATTGGTTTTGAATGGGGATTGAGAGGATTAGCTGGGCCAAGCGAAGGTCCACCCCTATGAACAGTTGTTGTAAGGAATAATATTTTTGAGTTAGTCTGCATTTAGACCCCGTTCGGGGCAGCATATTTTTTTGTTATTATAAGTGACCGTTGGAAGAATACAAGTAAGGTATTTTCTACAAACTGTCTACTAATTTTCCCGGAACCCAGGCAGGGTAGGAATAGAGTTACGAGATACCGTCATTATTATATTGACAGGGGGGTTTGTTACCTCCAAGGAGAGAGTTAGAGATTTCTAGTGGTAACCCAAAGGCGGGTACATTTGGCTTTAGAAAGTGGCCATTTGACCACTCGATTGCGTTATCATACCCTGGGACAGAGTATACTGTAAATAGGGTAGTCCCAAACCCGATATTTGCAGAACCGGTGTGGTAGACGCGAGCATCACATTATAATTTGGGGCCGGGGCTTTCCCCTCCAATAAGTGGTGACACCCGTACCTTACACACCCAATAATTGGATATCTGTTTTCAGCGTAAAAAGTCTCTCTATTACATTTTCACCCAGTACGGGTTTTACTATTATTAATTAAAAAAATCTTTTCCCACAAAATAAGTTTTTCAAAGAAAAGTAAAGAACTCCATTGAACAAAAAATAAGCAAACCGTAAAATCAAATAATTTACGAAGCGTGAAACTACCACAAATCAGCATCGATAAATAAATGAAACCCAAAACGAAAAGAAATTACAATAAATAACCGAGTCAAACTCAAAACGAGCAAAAATTAACGTAAGTTGGGCTCAAAACCCCTATGCCTTCCCAAGGCCAGAACATAATTTGCACTTTACTGAAAAAATTTAAATGTTTTTACTTTTATAACTTTAATAAATCAAATAATATTACCATTTTGATTACTAAATATCAGTATATGTATATTAAACTGACAATGCGCATTCATTTGTATTTTAATTAATTTCTGTTCGTTTTTTATTGACATAGTCTTTTCAGGGAAAAAGAAAATAATACTTTAAATCTTTTCGTTTTTTTAAGAATTTATAGTCTGGCCTGCTATTTGTATGCTGGAGAAAAAATTTCAGCAATTTTCAACAACATACACCCTTTTAAAAATCTGGACACAAATAGTATTGTTTAATTTAGTTTCATAACTCATCTAGTTGCCCTGAAATGGAAAACTTGATACTATTTGCAAAAATATGTTTACTTTCTTTGATAGCATGGATACACTTACGCTATTTCGATTTGGTTATATTTTAAGAGCAGAAGTAGCTCTGAAAGTTTGAACATAATACCCTCAGTCGTTCTTGGGATACTGCTGAGATGCCTTATTGGGAATTAGCATTAACACAGTGCATTTTGATTTAATCTTAAGGCAACATTTAGTTTTTAAACATGAATGCAAATGGGAGGTTGGGCAAGGGAGGGGGATTAGTTTCCCTCCAATCTTTAAAAATCATTAAACTATTAAAAAAGGCATCAGCCCTTTCTATTTTCAATCGAACGAGTGCTTTTCGAAGTTCCTACGACAACTCCTTCGATACAAAGTGCCCTGGTCTAAACAAAAACAACAACAAAAAATAATACATTATACCAAGACAGGTCTTCACTATAAAAATGTCAAGCCTTCCAATAACTTTCGACTGTTAAAAATGGCACAAGGCCTTTTGATTTCCAATCAAATGAGCTCTTTTTGAGCTTCTACGATAAACACTTTTTACAAACACTTTAAATGCCCCCAGGGCATAAATTACAACCCTTACCCTAAGGGCTGTGAGGGTAGTTGTCATCCTCTAAGACCTAATTTCCAGAACTTTCAACTACGTTAAACAAAATGGTTATCTCAAAGTTTTGATTGGATGTGTCTGAAAAATGTGCCCCTCTCACGGTGGGCATGAGAGGGGCGTTAGTCGCTCTCCAATCACTTTCAACTATTAAAAAAGGCACTAGCCCTTTCAATTTCCAACCAAATGAGCTCTTTTGAAGTTTCTACGACACTTTTAATAAAAACTTATATGCCCCAAGGGCATAACTTACAACCCTTGCCCTGAGGGTGGGGGGGGGGTGTCATCCTCAAAGTCATAATTTCCAGAACTTTCTGCAACGTTGAACAAAATGGCTATATGAAAATTTTGATTGGATGTCTTTTGGGGAATGGTGGGCGTGAAAGGGGGGTTAGTTACCCTCCAATACCTTTCAACTATTAAAGAGGGCCCCAGCCCTCTCAATTTTCAATTGAATGAGCCCCTTTTGAAGTTTTTACGACAACTCTATCTATAAAAACCTTATATGCCCCCATAACTTACAACCTTTGCCCTGGGGGCTCTGGAGGGTTTGTCATCCTTAAATAGATAATTTCCAGAACTTTCAACTACGTTGAACAAAATTTCTATCTCTAAACTGTGATTGAATATGTTTGGGGAAATGGTCGGCGCGAGAGGGGGTTAATTACTCTCTACTCACTTTCGACTATTAAAATGGGCAATTTCAATTTCCAATCAAATGAGCCCTTTTTGAGATTTCCACAACAACTTTCTAACTAAACCTTATATGCCCCAAGGAAGTAACTTACAACCCTTGCACTGCGGGCTCTGATGGGGTTTTCATCCTAAAATACCTAATTTCCAGAACTTTTGACTACATTTAACAAAATGGATATCTCAAAATTTTAATTGGATGTGTTTGGGGAAATGGTAGGCATGAGTGGGGGGTTAGTTGCCCTTCAATCACTTTCGACTATTAAAAAGGGCACTAACCATTTCAATTTCCAATCGAGTGAGCCGTTTTTGAAGTTTCTACGACAAAGATTCCAATAAAAACTTATATGCCCCCATGGCATAACTTATAACCCTTGCCCTGAAGACTGTGGGGGGAATGTTCTGCTAAAAGGTATAATTTCCTGAACTTTTAACTGCGTGAAACAAAATGGCTATCTCAAAGTTTTGATTGGATGTGTTTGGAGACATGGTGGGCGTGGAAGGGGTGTTAGTTCTCTTCCAATTACTTTTGACTATTAAAAGGGCACTAGCCATTTCAATTTCTAATCGAATGAGTCCTTTTTTAAGTTTCTACGACAACGCGTTCCATAAGAACCTTATATGCCCCCAGGGCATAACTTACAACCCTTGCACTGAGGGCTCTGATGGGGTTATTATTCTTAAAGACCTAATTTCCAGAACTTTCGACTACGTTGAACAAAAAGGATATCTAAAAATTTTGATTGAATGTGTTTGGGGAAATGGTGGACGTGAGAGGGGGGTTAGTTGCCCTTCAATCACTTTTGACTATTAAAAAGAACACTAGCCATTTCAATTTCCAGTCGAATAAGCCCTTTTTGAAGTTTCTATAAAAACCTTACATGCCCCCGGGCATAAATTACAACTCTTGCCCTGAGGGCTGTGAGGGGGTTGTCCTCCTCAAAGACCTAATTTACACAACTTAAAAATACGTTGAATAAAATGGTTATCTCAAAAGTTTGATTGGATGTGTTTGGGGGAAAGGAGGGCGTGAGAGGGGGGTTAGTTGCCCTCCGATCACTATTGACTATTAAAAAGGGCACTAGTCCTTTGAACTTCCAATTGAATGAGCCTTTTTGAAGTTTCTACAACAACGCATTCTATAAAAACCTTATATGCCCCCAGGGCATAACTTGCAACCTTTGCCCTGAAGGCTGTGGGGAGTGTCCTCCTCAAAAACATAATTTCTATCTTGAAATCAACTACGCTGAACAAAGTGGCCAGTTCAAAATTTTGATTGGATGTGTTTGGGGAAATTGTGGGCGTGGAAGGGGTGTTAGTTGCCTTCAAATCCCTTTCGACTTTTAAAAAGGGCACAAGCAACTCCAATATCCAATTGAATGAGCCCTTTTTGAAGTTTGTACGACAACTTCTTCGATACGAAGTGCCCTGCCCTAAAGGAGAAAACTAATAAATAATACATTGCGCCAACATCGTTCTTATATGCCCTCAGGACATAACTTAAAATCCTTGCCTCGAGGGTGGAGGGGGGGGGAGTGTCTTCCTCAAAATCATATTTTCTATCTGGAAATCAACTGCGCTGAACCAAATGGCTATTTCAGAATTTTGATTGGATGTGTTTGGGGGAGCGATGGGCGGGGTGGGGAGGGGGGGTTTGGGCAGGTTGCCCTCCAATCACTTTCGACTATTAAAAAAGGCACTAGCCCTTTGAATTTCCAATAGATTGAGCCTTTTTTGAAGTTTCTACAACACCGCCTTCTATAAAGACCTTATATGCCCCAGGGCATAACTTACAACCCTTGCTCTGAAGGCTGTGGGGGAGTTTTCTCCTCAAAAACATAATTTCTATCTGGAAATCAACTACGCTGAACAAAATGGCTATCTAAAAATTTTGATTGGATGTGTTTTGGGAAATGGTGGGCGGGGAAGGGGTGTTAGTTGCCTTCCAATCACTTTCGACTATTGAAAGGGCACAAGCCACTCCAATTTCCAATTGAATGAGCCCTTTTTGAACTTTCTACGACAAGTTCTTCGATACGAAGTGCCCTGCTCTAAAGGAAAAAAAAAATAAATAGTACTTTGTGCCAACATCGTTTTTATATGCCCTCATGGCATTACTTAAAACCCTTGTTTCGAGGGTTGTGGGGGAGTGTCCTCCTCAAAACATATTTTCTATCTGGAAATCAACTACGCTGAACAAAATGTCTATCTCCAAATTTTGATTGGATGTGTTTGGGGGAATTATGGGCGTGGGGGGCTAGTTGCCCTCCAATCACTTTCAACTATTATAAAGGGCACTAGCCACTCCAATTTCCAATCGAATGAGCCCTTTTCGAAGTTTCTACGACAACTCCTTCGATACGTAGGGCCGGGGTATGGAGAAAAAAAATAATACATTGTAGCAACATCGTTCTTTACTTAGGCAGCGCTATTGCGCTGCCTATGATTTAGGGCACAAATAAGTTATTTGAATCTTATCCTTTCTCCATGTGACCTGTCCGGTATTAATTTGACATTTCCGATAACATTTTTGCAGTTCGTTTCATTACATTTTTTTGTGAAATAAAGATCGAAATTTATTTAACGAGAAATGAGTTTTTGGAGTTGCTGATAAAGGTGACTCAATGGGGGGATAAATCTATCAGTAATAATGACCCTCGTCTAAGGCTATTTCAAAAATACCCACCAAAAAGTAGTTTAAAGTTTCAGTTCTAGTCTACTGTTCTTTTCCTTTTTTATCCCTCAAATTTGATAATTATTTCTTGTTCATGTTAAAGAGTTTTTTTTTATTATAGTTTCATCATTTTCATGTAATTTTAGCATATATGGCTCCCGAGATCTTTATGTCCACTGCTGAGACAGGCCATGGTCGGGCTGCTGATATTTGGTCAGTTGGTTGTGTAGTTGTGGAAATGGCCACTGGAAAGGTAGCTCTCTCTTTCCCTATTTAGTTTTCTCTTTCTTTTACTCTTTTCCTTTTCCTTAATTTCTGTTGTTTTATTATATTAATCGTTTTTTTTTATCTAATTTTCCCTTAATGTGTTGCTAATAATTTATTTTTTCTCGAGTTAAGTGTTTTCAGTAGCCTTTTGACTTTTTTTCCACGTACGACAAACACAAGGCTGCCTCCAAGTTAGATCTCCTTCAAAAAGTAAGAAATTCAGCCAAGTCATAAAAATTGTCAGAAATTGGGACAAAAAAAAGAAAAAGTAAGGTTTTTCTCTTTTTGGGCTACTGCATGTAAAAAGAATAATAATAGAAATTTACCTAAAATCTTTCTTTTTGGTCACAAATAGTGTTCGACATTGTTTTTCTGTCTATTCTTCTTAATTCCCTGTTAGTGCCTTAACCAGGATTAATTAAAAAAAAACTTTTTCCATAAAATAAGTTTTTCAAAGAAAAGTAAAGAACTCCATTAAACAAAAAATGAGCAAAAATAAAATCAAATAATCTACAAAGCGTGATACTACCACAAATCAGCATCGATAAATAAATGAAACCCAAAACGAACAGAAAGTACAATAAATAAACGAGTCAAACTCGAAACGAGCAGAAACTAACGTAAGTTGTGCTCAAAACCCCTATGCCTTCCCAAGGCCAGAACATAATTTGCACTTTACTGAAAAAATATAAATGTTTTTACTTTTATAACTTTAATAAATCAAATAATATTAACATTTCGATTACTAAATATCAGTATATGTATATTAAACTGACAAGGCACATTCCTTTGTATTTTTTAGTATTTTTTTCAGTAAAGTACAAATTATGCTCAATCGAATGAGCCCCTTTTCAAGTTTCTACGACAAAGATTTCAATAAAAACCTTATATACCCCCAGGGCATAGCTTATAACTCTTGCCCTGAAGACTGTGGGGGAGAGTCCTGCTCAAAGTTTTAATCTCCTGAACTTTAAACTGCGTGGAACAAAATAGCTATCAAAAAATTTTTATTGGATATGTTTGGGGAAATGGTGGGCGTGGAAGGGGTGTTAGTTGCCTTCCAATCACTTTCGACTATTCAAAATGCACTAGCCCTTTGAACTTCCAATCGAATGAGATTTTTTTGAAATTTCTACGACAACGCCTTGTATAAAAACCTTATATGCCCCGAGGGCATAACTTACAACCCTTGCCCTGAAGCCTGTGGGGGAGTGTCCTCCTCAAAAACATAATTTCTATCTGGAAATCAACTACGCTGAACAAAATGGCTATCTCTTAAAATTTTGATTGGATGTGTTTCGGGAAATGGTGGGCGTGGAAGGGGTTTTAGTTACCTTCCAATCCCTTTCGACTATTAAAAATAGCACAAGCCACTCCAATTTCCAATTGAATGAGCCCTTTTCGAAGTTTCTACGACAACTTCTTCGATACGAAGTGCCCTGCTCTAAAGGAAAAAAATATTAAATGATACATTGTGCCAACATCGTTCTTATATGCCCTCAGGGCATAACTTAAAACCCTTACTCCGAGGGTTGTGGGGGCATGTCCTCCTCAAAAACATATTTTCTGGAAATAAACTACGCTGAACAAAATGACTATCTCAAAATTTTTATTGGATGTGTTTTGGGGAATGATGGGTGTGGGGGGGGGGATAGCTGCCCTCCAATCACTTTCGACTATTAAAAAGGGCACTAGCCCTTTGAATTTCGAATCGAATGGTCCTTTTTTGAAGTTTCTACGACAACGCCTTCTACAAAACCTTATATGCCCACAGGGCATTACTTACAACCCTTTCCCTGAAGCCTGTTTGGGATTGTCCTCCTCAAAAACATAATTTATATCTGGAAATCTTCTACGCTGAACAAAATGATATCTCAAAATTTTGATTGGATGTGTTTCGGGAAATGGTGGGCTTGTAAGGGGTGTTAGTTGCCTTACAATCACTTTCGGCTATTAAAGAGGGCACAAGCCACTCCATTTTCCAATTGAATGAGCCCTTTTCAAAGTTTCTACGACACCTTCTTTGATACGAAGTGGCCTGCTCTATAGGAAAAAATAATAAATGATACATTGTGCCATCATCGTTCTTATATGCCCTCAGGGCACAACTTAAAACCCTTGCCCAGAGGGTTGTGTGGGAGTGTCCTCCTCAAAAACATATTTTCATCTGTAAATCAACTACGCTGAATAAAATGGCTATCTCAAAATTTTGATTGGATGTGTTTGGGGGAATGATTGGCGTCGAGGGGGGGGGGGGGCTAGTTGCCCTTCAATCACTTTCGACTATTAAAAAGGGCACTAACCACTCCAATTTTCAATCGAATGAGCCCTTTTCGAAGTTTTCGAAGAGGAAAAAAAATAATAATACATTGTGCCCACATCGTTCTTTACTTAGGCAGCGCTATCGCGCTGCCTATGATAGGGTAGATGAGATAGTGTCTTGAGAGGATTTGTGTTCGTCACTATGTCATAAGCTCCTTCCTCTGTCCATATCCATATCCCTGGATGAACAACTCTGCTGCCATGGCCATAGTGCCATTGTCATCATGCTGCCATAGTGGCCAAGCCAACTTGAACAAACATTTTCCAGCATCGGAATACTTGAAAATTTCAGGAAATTCTCGGGGGCGAGTGTACTTCACATTTTATCTAGGGAGATGAGCAGAAACAAATCTAAAGAAATTATACATCCAGGCTATCAAATGGTATATCACCCAACAATAAATAAAAAAAAATTCTCTACATCATCGAGGATCCAACGCCAACAAAACAAAAACACTTCCCCCCCCCCCAAAAAAAAAAAACAACAAACAAAATAAAACACCATAAACCAACTATAAATTATTTAATATTTACCTTTAATAAGAAACTTTTCATCTGTCTTTTAAAGAAGCCAAGTGTTCGTGACTGACAAATCTCAGCAGGAACCAAGTTCCAAGCACGTCCAACAGTCGCGACCAGACCAAAGTCTGAACGAACCGAGGGAGTAGCCGGAATCATCACATCCTCCCAGTTTCGAACTGCGTACAAATTTACTTCCCCTACTAGCTTAAGTAGTCCAGAATAACAAAATGGGAGATCTCCGTGGAAGAATTGATATGCCAACGAAGATAGAGATATAACATAAATATCTCTAATCTTAAGGAGATCAACAGGAGTGTGTGTAGTCGACTGGAGAACTCTTACCGCTTTCACATGAAAAATATGATCAGGAGCAAGTACAGAAAAAAATGTAGACATCCACACAGACGAACAGTAACATATATAAGGGAAAACGAGAGAGAAATATAAAAGACGGAGTATAGGAAAAGGAAATCAACGCTTTAATTTACGGATGATTCCAAGTCCACGGGAAATTTTCACTCTTATTACTTGAACGTGCCACTTAAACGATAAATTTTCATCCAAAAGAACTCCCAGGAATCACACATATCGAGAAATCGCACATATCGAAAGCCATTTGCAAAATATGGCGCATACGCTATTTGGTAGCGCATGGGTAGCGTATTTGGTAGTGCTATTTGGTGGTACTGCATATTATATTTTCATTTACCTAACTTCTTAAAAGCAAATAGATCATAATTCCCGCGGGGGATTATATTGCAACATTTTTAAGGTGGATTGGAGACATAACGTTTTTAGCCGTCCCCCAACACAAATTTGAACTCCCCTTCCTCTTTTCCCTTTTATATCGGAGTTTCAACTGAGCCACCCAAGCCGTTCTCAATATATTGCAGATATGCTATATATCCTGACACTATAAATCATCTCTAAATTTTTCTTTTCCCGCTCCTCCAAGTTGACTTTTGAGGTCCTCTTGACCCTCGATACTCCCTCGGAGTATTAATTTCATATCACAAGCCGTTTTTTAGATAGATAGATAGATAGATCGTGTATTTCCAAAGCCAAAGAGCCATATACACACAAAAATCTATGAAAAATAAAGAAACCACAACAGAACAAATTACGAAACACATTAACATGATACATAACAAAAAATACCTTGTGGTAATTTATCGAGAAAATAAATGTAATTCCATATAATTAATAGTAATTAATTGTAAAAGCTTTTCCTTCTTTCTAATCCCTTCTCTATGTACGCACCAATACGAAATATTGAGGTTGGATTACTGCTTTGTAAAATACCAGGAAGCATAAAAAAATCCCATGTAAGTATTTTTCCCTTAAATCAGAGAGCACCGGGCACTTTCGGAGAAAATGGTGCAAATCTTCGTCCTCATCTCTACAAAGAGAACACACTTTGTTTCTGACATGTCGGAAATTTTTGGACATGTCAGAAGAAATTCCCGTGCCGAACCTGGTTCGGCACTTCCATGCTCTGGATTGGAAGGCAATTCGCCGTAAGCTGAATCCATTGACATAAAATCATAGCCGGTAAATTAAATTTAAAATAAATTTTCTCTCCAAAACTAGGTTTAACCTGATTATAATGATTCAATGTAGCAGAATTTAAAACCAGCCCTTGCCAATACTGAATTTCATGACCCTCTAAGATAAATCGTACCTGGCCTACTAAATTTGTTGGTAGATCACGGGAACTAAGACCGTCATTCCATAAGTAAGGCATTCCCGCTCTTTCTAGTAATGACCTAATTTGGGATGGCCAAGACGTTTTTGAACCACAACTCAACATCTGATAATAAGCTGCTCTTACTAGTTTATCTTCATTACACCTAATGAGCTTCAACCAAAATCTAAGCATCAAAATAGACCTACGTAGTTTTAACGAAAACAGGCCCATATCACCTTTCAGAATCTGTGAATGAGTTGTCTGATGTAATCCAAACATTCTGTGCCGCTTCTCCGTCCCAAATCTCTGCTCCATATTCTATTACTGTTAAAATTTTTGTATTAAATGTTCTTTTATGCATTTTAGGTTTTTAATTCCCATTATCGTTGGATTTCTAAAAATTGTAGACATGGCCACTTTGCCTCTATTAATTATTTCATCAACATGACTCTTTAAACTTCCATTTTCCGATAAAACAAATCCTAAACAGTTTATTCTTTTACTTACTTTCAGTTCCTTATCATTAAATTTAAATCTATAATTATCTTTGCCACTTGCTTTCCTTTTTTTAAAATAACAACTTCACTCTTTTTAACATTCTCCTTAATTTGTTCATCTGCAAATATTCTTCTATAAAACTCAGAAGCGTCTGCAGATCTTGCGGTGTACTAGCCATCAAAGCAATATCATCTGCAAATAATAAAAGTGATAGTTTATGGGTCCCTTGACTAACTTTCGGAGCCCATCTATTCTCTAGAAAATCAACAACATCATTTATAAAAATATCGAACAAATTAGGAGAAAGAGTGCTGCCCTGTTTTAGTCCTAGCTTAATATTAAAAACCCTATTCATGCTTTTAATATATCCATATCTTATTTTAATATATCTTTTATATCAAAAGATATTCAGGGTGTAGAAAACGTAGAAAACTACGTAAAAGTTCCAAAATCTCTCAAGGTGTTCCTACATTATGCACATACGACATTTTGATACCCGGGCAGCATACAGTGTCTTTTAGTTTACCTCGTTACTTAATTGTGAAGATATTCCAAGACCTAAGAGAACTTTTTATTTAAAAATATTTTTGAGATCGTTAACAGAAATAGTTTAGCACCTCTCCCTATCCTCGATAGTACCGAAAAGTTCCAACTCCATCACCCAAGCTTTTCTTGTAATATTGCAGATATGTTACTTCAATAACTTGGGTGCACACTGGGTCTCATGAGTCTACTCCCCCCAACCAAAATCTGAGGTCCACTTGTCCCCCCCCCCATACTTGCTGAAAGTTTCAACTCGATTCCACAAGCAGTTATTGAGACATTACAGATAATTTGAAAAATCAGGTGCGCATAGCGTCTTTTGATCTCAAGTATTCGTGTCATTAATACAGTATGCCCTTTGGAATCTTTAAAAATATTAGCTCGTTCACAGTCCCTAGGAACAACCCTTCACACAAAGGAGCTGCACAGAACTGCCCTTCACACAAAGCTTTGATAATTTCTGTAACTTTCTGAGGGATTCCGCAAAAACAAAGAATTTTCCACAATCACTCCAGGATGGGCTGAATCAAAAGCTTTCAGTAAGTCTGTGAAAATCAGAATGACCTGATCGCGTGCCTGCTATCTTTTTGGTTAAGATACGCACAGTTCTACTGTCTCTACGACCTGCACTTCATTCGATTCCAGTGGCTAGGTTTTCGATGTCTACTCTCATGACCCCACTTGCAGACTTCTGTACTACTGTAGCAGCACTTTTATAATGTTCTTTCGAAACATTACGATAAAAGTTATCACTAAGATGACTAGAGGCGTATTTGTAAACAAGCACTTTTATGTCTGCTATTTTTTGTGTAAGCTGCTAAGTGTGGTCGCCAATCCATTCTTCCTTCCCACGCCTCAATGCCATCCGTCCTACTCACGCTTCCCATGCCCTACTTCAATAGCAACGTCTTTGATACACTGCGTCACTGACTCCCAAATCTATCAGCGCTCTATACAATGCAATCTTCAAGCTCCAGATCAGTAAGTCTATTATTCAATGCAAGTCGTTATGGTAGTAGTAATCGTAGTAGTAATGGCAGTAGTAGTACGCTGATAGTGCCTTTTGGTTAGTTCGATATCTTTGTCAACACGCCCTGAAGGTTTCAATTTAATACCCAAAGCTGATCCCGAGATATTGCTGATACCCCCTTTTGACAGCCTGCATGCACATATTGTGTTTTGATTTGGTTCATTCTCTCCTCGACAATCCCTAAAAGTGTCGCCTTAATACCTTTAACCTTGGAAGTAGCAGTAGCCGTGGTGGTAGAAATAGTAGTAGTAGTAGTAGTTATTAGTATTAGTAGTATTAGCAGCAGCAGTTGTATATAGTGCCTTTAAAGGCACATAGTGCCTTTTGGTTAGTTCACAATCCTCTGGAATTTGACTTAATACTCTAAGCCGTTCGTGAGGCACTCCCTTTTGACAATCTACGTACACATAATGTGTTTTGATATAGTTCAACATTCCTTGACAGCTTCACCTTAATACCTTCATCCTTTTTGGAGACCCAGGATCAAGCATACCACCCTTTCCCACTAACAAATCTTATGTGTGAGGTATAGTTACTGAAGATTTGAATTATGCTCAACAAAATGATAATCTCAAAATTACGATACAATTTTTGGGGGAGAGCAGCAAAAAGGGGTTAGGGGACTGGTTCCTCTCCAGTTACTTTTGATTCTAAAAAAGTTCGCTAGAACTTTCAACTTCTAATCGAATGATTACCCTCCGAAGTTTCTACGACAACTCCTTCCATACGAAGTGCCTTGGTTAACAGAAAAATATATACATAGAGCCCTGTTTGGTCTTTACTTAGGCAGCGCTATTGCGCTGCCTTTGATAACTTTATCTCTTTTTTTCTTAAGTGTTTAGATTACTTAATTCTTTTTCCGATTTTTTTTTATTGGTATTCTAGTTGAAGCTTCATTTTTGTATATTTTTCAGAGACCCTGGCCTGAACTGGACAGCAACTACGCCATAATGTTCCGAGTAGGAATGGGAGAACACCCCGAACCTCCCCTGAATTTTTGCACGGAAGGGAAAGACTTCATTGGGCACTGTCTAACTCATGACCAAAATAAAAGATGGACTGCTACGCAGCTTTTGGAACATCCATTTGCAAAGGTATTTACTTCTGTTCTTGCTATGTGCTTTACCTACTTAAAAAAAAAAAAAAAAAAAAAAAAAAAAAAAAAAAAAAAAAAAAAAAACCTGAGCAAGTTTCTCCGCGTTCTATTGCTGTGTCAGCAATCTATCACGGATTTAGAGTCAGGATTTGGTACGGAATAAAAAATTTTGATTTTGGGTAGCAGCTTTTACAGTAGTAATTGTACGTGTTATGTTTTGGAAACCTTAAATTTACTCTTGTAACAATTCATGTCATTTTTAAATGTTAAAATAGGGCTAGATTTCTCCTTACGCTTGTC
>JAQQPU010007209.1:0-12753 GCA_029168905.1 Artemia sp. Kazakhstan ARC1039
GGGGGGGGCTAGGTGCCCCCAATCTCTCTTGACTCTTAAAAAGTTAACTAGAACTTTCAATTTCCAATCAAATGAGCCTTTTTTTAGGTTTATACGAGCATCCCTTCTATAAGAACCATATATACCCCCGGGCATAACTTACAACGCCTGGCCCCGGGCCCTGGAGGGTTGTATCGACATCGAATTTTTATTTATATGATCTTAGAACTATTTTTAACAAAACAGCTATCTCAAAATTTTTATTGGATGCATTTTGGAAAAAGGGCGTGTGGGGGGGGGGGGCTTTTTACCCTGTGATATATTTTGACGCTTAAAAAGTGAACTAGAACTTTCAATTTCCAATCAGATGAGCCCTCTCTGAAGTTTATACGAGCATTCCTTCCATAAGATTCATATATGCCTCCAGTGCATAACTTATAACCCTTGCCCTGAAGACTGGGGGGGGGGGGGGGTGTCCTGCTCAAAAATATAATTTTTAGAACTTTCAACTACGTTAAACAAAATGGTTATCTCAAAATGTTGATTGGATGTGTTTGGGGAAATGGTGGGCATAAAAGGGTTGTTAGTTGCCTTCTAATCTATTTCAACTATTAAAATGGGCACTAGCCATTTAAATATCCAATCGAAAGAGCCCTTTTTGACGTTTCTGCGACAAAGCTTTCAATAAAAACCTTATATGCCCCCAGGGCATAGCTTAAAACCCTTACCCTGAGGGCTGTGGGGGGGGGGGGGTTGTCATCCTCAAAGACATAATTTCCAGAATTTTCAACTACGTTGAACAAATTGGCTATCTCAAAATTTAGATTGGATATGTTTGGGGAAAAGGTGGGCGTGGGAGGAGCGTTAGTTGCCCTCAAATCACTCTTGATTATTAAAAAGTGCACTAGCCCTTTGAATCACTCTTGATTATTAAAAAGCGCACTAGCCCTTTGAATTTCAAATGACTGAGTCCCTTTTGAAGTTTCTACGACAAAGCTTTCTATAAAAACATTATATGCTCCAGGTCATAATTTAAAAACCGTGCCCTGAGGGCTGTGGGGGGAGTTTCCGCCTCAAAAGATAATCTATATCTGGAAATAAACCATGTAGAACAAAATGGCTGTCTCAAAATTTTGATTGAATGTGTTTGGGGAAATAGTGGGCGTGGAAGGGGTGTTAGTTTCCTTCCAATCACCTTTAACCCTAAAAAAAGGTACTAGAACTCTCGATTTCCATTCGAATGAGCCTCCTTTTAAGTTTATATGACGACAATTTCCATATGAAGTGCCCCAAGTAAAATAAATAATTAATAATCATAGGCAGTGCAATAGCGCTGCCTAAGTAAAGAACGATATTGGCGCAATGTATTTTTATTTTTTTCGTGGTCTTAGACCAGGGCACTTCGTATCGCAGGAGTTGTCATAGAAAATTCGAGGAGGGCTCATTCAATTGGAAATTGGTGTGGCTAGTGCCCTTTTTAATAGTCGAAAGTGATTGGAGGGCAACTAGCCCACCCCCACGCCCATCATTCCCCAAACACATCCAATCAAAATTGAGATAGCCATTTTGTTCAGCGTAGTTGATTTCCAAATAGAAAATATGTTTATGAGGAGGAAACTCCCCTAAAACCCTCAGGGCTAGAGTTTTAAGTTATGCCCTGGGGCATATAAAAACGATGTTGGCACAATGTATTATTTATTACTTTTTTTTTCATTAGAGCAGGGCACTTCGTATCGAAGAATTTGTCGTAGAAACTTCGAAAAGGGCTCATTCAATTCGAAATTCAAGGGGCTTATGGCCTTTTTAATAGTCGAAAAGGATTGGAAGGCAACGAACACCATTTCCACGCCCACCATTTCCCGAAACACATACAATCAAAATTTTGAGATAGCCATTTGGTTCAGCGTAGTTGATTTCCAGATAGAAATTATGTTTTTGAGGAGGACACTCCCCCACAGCCTGCAAGGCAAGGGTTGTAAGTTATGCCCTGGGGGCAAATAAGCTTTTCATAGAAGGTGTTGTCGTAGAAACTTCAAAAAAGGCTCATTCGATTGGAAATTCAAAGGGCTAGTGCCCTTTTTAACAGTCAAAAGTAACTGGAGGACAACTAACCCCCCTCTCACGCCCACCTTTTCCCCAAACACATCCAATCAAAATTTTGAGATAGAAATTTCATTCAACGTAGTTTGAAGACTATGAACCCCCCAGTCTTCAGGGCAAGGGTTATAAGTTATGCCCAGGGGGCATACCAGGTTTTTATTGAAATCTTTGTCGTTGAAACTTGAAAAAGGGCTCATTCGATTGAAAATTCAAAGGGATAGTGCCATATTTAATAGTCGAAAGCGATTTGAGGGCAACTAACCCCCTCTCACACCCACGTTTTCCCCAAGCACATCCAATCGAAATTTTTAGATAGCCATTTTATTCAACGTAGTTGAAAGTTTTGGAAATTAGATCTTTAAGGATGAAACCCCCCCCCCCCAAAACCCTTAGGGAAAGGGTTGTAAGTTATGCCCTGGGGGCATATAAGATTTATTGAAAGCGTTGTTGTAGTAACTTCAAAAGGGCTCATTCACTTGGAAATTGAAAGGGCTAGTGCCTTTTTAAATAGTTTAAAATGATTGGAGAGCGACTACGCCCCTCTCACGCCCATAATTTTTCCAAACACATCCAATCAAAATTTTGAGATATTTATTTTGTTCAACGTAGTTGAAAGTTCTGAAAATTAGGTCTTTTAGGATGTTAAGCCCCTCAGAGTCCTCAGTGCAAAGGTTGTAAGTTCTGCACTGGGGGTATATAAGGTTTATATAGAAAGTTGTTGTAGAAATTTCAAAAAGGGCTCATTTGATTGGAAATTGAAATTGCCCTTTTTAATACTCGAAAGTGATTGCAGAGTTATTAACCCCCCCCCCCCCTTACGCCCACCATTTCCCGAAGAATATTCAATGAAAGTTTATAGATAGCCATTTTGTTCAACGTAGTTGATAGTTCTGAAAATTATGTATTTAAGGATGACAAACCCCCCAGAGCCCCCAGGGCAAAGGTTGTAAGTTATGCCCAGGGGGCATACAAGGTTTTTATAGATAGAGTTGTCGTAAAAACTTCAAAAAGGGCTTATTTAATTGAAAATTGAGAGGCCTAGTGCCCTTTTTAATAGTCGAAAGTGATTGGAGGGTAACTAACCCCCCTCTCACGCCCATCATTCCCCCAAACACATCCAATCAAAATTTTCAGATAACCATTTTGTTCAACGTAGTAGAAAGTGCTAAAAATTATATCTTTGAGGATGACAACCGCCCCCCCCCCCTCCCCAGCCCTCAGGGCAAGGGTTGTAAGTTATACAATGGATGCATATAAGGTTTTTATTGAAAGCTTTGTCGTAGAAACTTCAAAAGGGCTCATTTTATTGGAAATTGAAAGCGCAAGTGCCTTTTTTAATTGTTGAAAGTGATTGGAGAGCGACTAACGCCCCTTTCACGCCCGCTATTTCCCCAAACATATCCAATGTGGGTATAATGTATTATTTTTGTTGGTGTTGTTGTTTAGACCAGTGCACTTCGTATCGAAGGAGTTGTCATGGGAACTTCCAAAAGGGCTCATTCCCTTGAAAATAGAAAGGGCTGATGCCCTTTTTAATAGTCGAAAGTGATTGGAGGGCAACTAGTCCCCCTCCCATGCCCACCCTCTCATTTGCCCATTATGTTTAAGAACTAAATGTTGCGTTAAGATAAAATCAAAATACACTGTGTTAATGGTAATTCCCAAGAAGGCATCTCAGCAGTATCCCAAGAACGACTGAGGGTATTATGTTCAAGCTTTCGGGGTTAGTTCTGCTCTTAAGATTTAACAAAATCAAAATAGCATAAGTGTATCCAAGCTATCAAAGAAAGTAAACAGATTTTTTTGCGAATGGTCAACTAAGGGAGATATGAAACTAAACTAAACACTATTATTTGTGTCCAGATTTTTAAAAGGATGTAAATTGTTAAAAATTGCTAATAATATTTTTCTCCAGCATACAAATAGCAGGCCAAACTATAAAGTCTTAAAAAAACGAAAAGATTTAAAGTATTATTTTTTTTCCCTGAAAAGACTATGCCAATATAAAACGAACAGAATTTATTTAAAAAAACTTTTTCCACAAAAAAAGTTTTTCAAAGAAAAGTAAAGAACTCCATTAAACAAAAAATGAGGAAAAATAAATTGAAATAATCTACCAAGCATGAAACTACCACAAATCAGCATTGACAAATAAATGAAAACTAAAACGAACAGAAATTACAATAAATAACCGAGAAAAACTCAAAAACGACCAGAAATTAACATAATTTGGGCTGAAAACCCCTATGCCTTCCCAAGGCAAGAACAAAATTTGCACTAAGAGTTTAAATTTGAATTCAAAATCCGTTGATTTTGAATTAAAGTTATCAAGTATTTTGCAGTAGGTTGCATCAAGAAATGGCTAATTGTCTAATTGACATTGCTGTAAGACGTCTCTAACTGCCTATATTTTGCAGTTTTCCTTTGCCGAATCGCATATTTATCGATTTTTTTAAAGCGGTTTTGCAGAATCGCATACGGAATTATAGCATGGTCCGTTTTGCCGAAAGTTGCTGATTTGCTGAGCACGACCTTGGATAAGAAGAAGACGATCTTTCTTATCTTAGTGAATCCTGTGAAAAAAAAGTAAAGAAGAGGATGTCGCATACATAAGAAAGCATATTGAAAGCTTCCTAACCATTGAATCACATTACTGTTGTGCCAAAACCAACAGAAAGTTCCTCGACCATTGACTCAATATAAGCAAAATGCATTCATTGTATGAAAGTAAGTATATGGAATATGGTAAATTGCCTCTCAAGGAACAAATGTACAGAAAAGTTTTCAATTGTGAATTTAATCTTACATTTCATGTTCCTAAAACCGACAAATGCGATGTTTGTGAAGAAAAAAGGGTGGATGAAATAAATGGTACTGAATATCTGAGGAGTTCAAGACCTCTCGTGCAAAACATGTGAAAGGAAAATTAGAAAGCAAAGAAGAAAGAGATAATGAAAGGGCTTCGAATGACCCCGTCTTGTGTTTTGATACGGAAAACTTTTTTTCTTTGCCAAAAGGGATGTTTCGTCCTTTTTTTTACAAAAAGAAGATCACTTGCTTAACTTAACTGCTATTTTCACTTTTCGCAGACAGACAGGAGAGCTAATCAAGAAAGTTTATGGTTGTTTGTGGTCAGAATGTTTTGCTGGTAGAAATGTAAATGATATTGCAAGTGGAAATATATTGCACTTGTGGAAATATAGTGGATATGAAGTGGTCTTTGTGCTATCCTTGATAAGGTTTTTACTACCTATCCTGACATCAGAAACTTGGTTACATGATCAGAATCATGTGTGCCTCAAAATCGTAATCAAATAATGAGCTACATGATGCAAGACATCCTGAAGAAGCATTCAGACGTCCAGAGTATAACGATAAAGTATTCTGAACATGGCCACTCCACGTTTCAGGAGATCGATGCTGTTCACAGCGTCATTGAGAGATCCTTGAAGCACATGGAAGTCTTTTCACTACTAGACTTGACGAAAAAGCTTTTGATAATTCAGCCCCCTGATCCGTTTGTCATTATTCAAATGACCAAGCAGAAGGTTCTTGATTACGCCAAAACGTCCAAATACTATAAATATAGCTTCGTGCCATTTTCAAAGGTGAAATTATTGCAGTTTAAGCAAGGACTATGCAAAAGGGTGTTCTACAAAACTTCGTTTGCACATACTACTCCTTTTGTAGCGCTGATTGCACCAGAGGCTATCCCAAGGAGGCCATTGCCCAATGTGTCAGCAGTGAATGTTGTGGAAAGGTTGCTACCTCCTGTACCTTCAAGTACAGTATTTGAGTTGCAAACAGCAAAAGTAAAAGAATTAGAATCACTTTATCGTTTCATCCCAGCAGTAGATGTGGCATATGTGAAAAGTCTTATTAGAAGTTGTACCAGAGCTGAGATACCTAGTACTTTGGCTGGAATCAAAGCGTGTCCGTTGCCTCTATAGCTATAGCGTTGCCTCTGATGGGAAAACGCTATCTGGGGGATACGCTATAGCGTTTTCCCACAGGCACTTCATATGGAAGGGGTCGTTGGGGAGGGAAGGGATCAAAGGCGGCTCATTCGATTGGAAATTGAGAGTTCTAGTGCCTTTTTTAAGGGTCTAAAGTAATTGGAAGGCAACTAACACCCCTTCCCCCGCCCACCATTTCCCCAAACACATCCAATAAAAATTTTGAGATAGACATTTTGTTCTACTTAGTTGATTTCCAGATAGAAATTATGTTTCTGAGGAGGAAACTCCCAAAGCCCTCAGGGCACGGGTTGTAGGGAATGGCCTGGGGGCATATAGGGTTTTTATAGAAAGCTTTGTCGTAAAAACTCCAAAAAGGACTCATTCGATTGGAAATTCGAAGGGCTAGTGCCCTAACTAATCTCCCTCTCACGCCCACCTATCTCCCAAATACATCCAATCAAAATTTGGAGATAGCCATTTTGTTCAAGGTAGTTGAAAATTCTGGAAATTAGGTCCTTGAGGATGACAACCCCCCCCCAGAGCCCTCAAGGCAAGGGTTTTAAGTTATGCCCTGGGGGCATGTAAGGTTTCTATAGAAAGCGTTGTAATAGAAACTTCAAGAAGGGCTCATTCGTTTGGAAATTTAAATGGCTAGTGCCCTTTTTAATAGTCGAAAGTGATTGGAAGGCAACTAACACCCCTTTCACGCCCACCATTTCCCCAAAAACATCCAATCAAAAATTTTGAGATAGTCATTTTGTTCAACGTAGTTAAAAGCTCTGGAAGTTATATCTTTGATCAGAACACTCCCCCCACAGTCTTCAGGGCAATGGTTATAAGTTATGCCCTGGGGGCATATATGGTTCTTATGAAAGTAATCCTCGTATAAACTTCAAAGAGGGCTCGTTTGATTGGAGATTCAAAGTTCTATTTCACTTTATAAGTGTCAAAAGGGATGGGAGGGTAACAAGCCCCTCCACGCCATTTTTTCCAAAACGCATCCGATAAAAATTTGATATAGCTATTTTGTTAAAAATAGTTGAAAGATCATATAACAAAACTTTGGCGTCGACACAACCCCCCATGGCCCGGGGGCCGGCGATTTAAGTTAGGCCCTGGGGGTATATATGATTCCTATGGAAGGGATGCTCGTATAAACTTCAAAGAGGGCTCATTTGATTGGAAATTGAAAGTTCTAGTTCACTTTTTAAGAGTCAAAAGACATTGGAGGGACCTTGAACCCCCCCCCCCCTTCCAAGCCCTTTTTTCATCAAACCCATCCGATAAGAACTTTGAGATAGCCATTTTTTAAAAATAGTTGAAAGACCATATAACGAAAACTCAAGGGTCGACAGAGCCTCCCAAGGCCCGAGGGCAGGCGTTGTTAGATACTCCCTGGGGGAATATATGGCTCTTATAAAAGGGATGCTAGTAAAACCTCAGAGAGGGCTCATTTGACTGGAAATTGAATGGTCTAGTTGACTTTTTGACAGTCAAAAGAGATAGGAGTGCAACAAGCCCCCCCCCCAAATCCCCTTTTCCCCAAATGCATCCAATAAAAATTTTTAGATAGCCATTAAGTTAAAAATTGTTCAAAAGTCACATAATAAAACCTCAGGTGTCGCCACAACACCCACAGGGCCCGGGGGTAGGTGTTGTAAGTTATGCCCTGGGCCATATATGTTTCTTATGAAAGAGATACTCGTTTAGACTTCATAGAGGGCTCATTTGATTAAAAATTGAAAGTTCGAGCTCACTTTTTAATAGTCAAAAGAGATCTGAGGGCAACTAGTCCCCCCCCGCCTATTTTTTCCAGACCCATCTGATGAAAATTCTGAGATAGACATTTTGTTAAAAATAGTTCAAAGGTTGGATAAGAAAAACTACAGTGTCAATACAACCCCCAGGGCCCGGGGGAAGGCCTTCTAATTTACGCCCAAAAGGTATACTAATGAATCATAAGTATGGTTCTTATGAAAGGGATGCTCATATAAACTTCATAGAGGGCTCAAGTTCTAGAGGGCTATAGAGGCCTGTTCTATTAGAGGGCTGAAAGTTCTAGTTCAATTTTTAACATTCAAGAGATTTAAGGGCAACTAGCCCCCCCCCCTCCTTCACACCTTTTTACTCGAATTCCTCCACTACAAATTTTGAGATGGCCAGTTTTTTTTTTAAATTATTCAAAAATTAGATAACAAAAACTCCGGTGTCAACACAACCCCCCAGGACCCGGGGGTTATGCGTTGTAAGTGTTTTGCTGGGGGCATATATGGTTCTTATGAAAGGGATGCTCGTATAAACTTCAGAGAGGGCTCATTCGATTGGAAATTGAAAGTTCTACTTCACTATTTTAAGAGTAAAAAATATCCGAGGGCAACTAGGCCACCCACACATTTTTTCCCAAGCCCATCCGATAAAATTTTTAAAATAGCCATTTCATTGAAAATAGTTCAAACGTCAGGTAAGAAAAACTTCTGTTTCGACGCAACCCCCCAGGGCCCGGAGGCAGGCGTTGTAAGTAATGCTCTGGGGTTATATATAGTTCTTATGGAAGGGATGCTTGTACAAACTTCGGAGATGGCTCATTTGATTGGAAATTGAAAGTTCTTGTTCAATTTTTAAGAGTCAAAAGATATCGGAGGGCAACTAGCCCCCCCCCTCCATGCCCTAAATGCATCAGATAAAATTATTTAGATAGACTTTTTGTTAAAAATAGTTCAAAGTTCAGATAACAAAAAATCCGGTGTTGACACAGCAAGGTGTTGTAAGTTATGATCCGGGAACATATATGGTTGTTATGGAAGGGAAGCTCGTATAAACTTTATAAAGGGCTCATTTGATTGGAAATTAAAAGTTTTAGTTCACTTTTTAAGAGCCAAAAGTGATCAGAGGGTAGCTAGCCTCCCCCCATACTCCATTTATTTTTTTACCCAGAGGCACTTCATATAGAAGGGGTCGTCGTATCAAATTAAAATGGGGCTCATTCGATTGGAAATCGAGAGTTCTATTGCCATTTTTAAGAATCAAAGGTGATCAGAGGGCAACTTGCCGCCCAAGCCCTTTTTCGTAGCCAAAAATTTGAGGCAGCTATTTTGTTAAAATAGTTCAAAGATCATATAACAAAAACTCCCTTACGTATTGCAATTTCGTTTAAAATAGTTCAAAGGTCAGATAAGAAAAACTCCTGTGTCCACGCAACCCCCAAGGGCCCTGGGCAGGCGTTGTAAGTATTGCTCTGGGTGTATATATGGCTCTAACGGAAGGGTATGCTCGTATAAACTTTGGAGAGGGCTGATTTGATTAGAAATTTAAAGTTCTAGTTCACTTTTAAAGAGCCAAAAGATATCAGAGGGCAACTAGTCCCCGCCCTCCATGCCCTTTTTTCCTCAAACCCATCCAATAAGAACTTTGAGATAGCCATTTCAAAAAAATAAATCAAAGATCATATAATGAAAACTCCAGGGTCGACACAACCTCCCACGGCCCAGAGGCAGGCACTGTAAGCAATGCTCTTGGGGCATATATAGTTCTTATGGAAGGGATGCTCGTATAAACTTAAAGGAGGGCTCATATGATTGGAAATTGAAAGTTCTCGTTCACTTTTTAAGAGTCAAAAGAGATTGGAGGGCAACTATCCCCCCTCTCCACACCCTATTTTCCTCAAAACCATCCGATAAGAACTTTCTGAGAGCCATTTTTTTCAAAATCGTTTAAAGATCATATAACGAAACAATCCTTCGACACAATCCTTCAGGGCCCGGGGTAGGTGTTGTAAGTTATGCCTGGATGGCATATATTGCTGTTGTGCAAGGGATGTTCTTATAAAATTCAGAGAGAGCTCATTTAATTGTAAATTGAAAGTTCTCGTTCATTTTTTAAGAGTCAAAAGAGATCGGAGGGCCCCTAGTCCCCCCCACGCCCTTTTTTCCCTATATCCTTCCGATACAAATTTTAAGGTAGCCATTTTTTTAAAATAATTCAAAGGTCAGATAACAAAAACTCCGGTGTCGACACAACCCCCCAGGGCCCGGAGGGGCAGGCATTGTAAGCTATGTCCTGGGGCCGTATATGGTTCTTATGAAGTGGATCCTCTTATAAACTTCAGAGAGGGTTCATTTGAACGGAAATTAAAAGTTCTAGTTCATTTTCTCAGAGTAAAAAAAGATCCGAGGGTAACTAGCTCCTCCCGCCCTCCAAGCCTTGGGGTTTATCGGATGGATAAATCCATCCGATAAAAATTTAGGGGGGGGAACCATTTTTTTTAAAATAATTTAAACATCAGATATTAAAACTCCGGGATCTACACAGCCCCCCAGGGCCTAGGGATAGGTGTTGTAAGCTATAGTCTGGGGGTATATATGGTTCTTATAGAAGGGATGCTCGTATAAGCTTCAGAGAGGGCTCAATGTTCTGAAAATATAAAGTTCTAGTTCATCTAAAAGAGATCGAAGGGTAATTAGCCCCCCCCCCCCCTCACTCCCTTTTCCCCCAAAACCATCCAATAAAAATTTTTAGATAGCCATTTTGTTAAAAATAGTTCAAACATCAGATAATAAAAACTCCGAGGTAGACACAAACCCATTTTTTCACTTTCATATTGTTACTTTGATACCAGTTTTGATACTTTGATGAACATTTGATTTTGTTTTTAAACGTTTGGTTTTGAAATAAGGAATTTTTAAAAGCTTGAAACTTTTTGCAATCAAAACGAAAAAAAATTAATTAAAAAAAAAACTTCCCGAAAAATAAGTTTTTCAAAGAAAAGTAAAGGTCATTTTAAGCTTAAGCTCAGCAGGTACAAATACCTGTTAAAAGTCAAACTCAAAACCACCAGAAATTACTATTAAAGAATAAGTGAAACCCAAAACGAACAGAAATCAAATAAACAATCATAGCAAAAAGATACAGCAAGTAAAAATATAAATGAATAAATAGATCTTAAAGCGAGTTATACTTAGACGGAATATGAAAATCAACCTTAAAACGAAAAAAAAATATTTTGCTATTGAAGTATAAATAAAATTTAAAACGAACAGAAATTAAATAAACAATCAATGCAAACAAACATACAATAGATATTAATGTAAATGAATAAATAAATCTTAAAACGAGTGAAACATAAATTGAATATGCAATTCAAGCTTGAAATGAACAAAAATCACTACAACCAAGAGTTTTGGTATCGCCTCCTTACTTTTTAAAAGTCACTACAAACTACAAACAAGTATTCAAGAATTAATTTCACTATAATTTTATTTTTATTTTCAATGCTGTAAGAACTGGAAAAGAAAATATTTGTAATATAACTAGTTTTCAGTTAAGCGCCAATGAAGCATTAGGCTTTTGGTTTTCAGTTAAGGAAGGGGCCAGTTTCCAAACTCATGTTTGTAGTGAAACTCTATTCGTCTTGAACAAAATTAGAAAGAACTAATAAAATAAACTTAATATTTGATGTATGATGATATTAATTGCTGAAAGCTCATCAGGTCAAAATTTGACTATAATTTTAATATCTATTTTCAACATTAAGTACAAAAGAGAATATTTGTAATAAAATTGGTTTTTAGTCAAGCGCCAATGACGCAGTATGTTTTAGACTTTTACTGTGAGAGAAGGAGGCGATACCCAAATTTTTCTTCGTAGTGATTTTTGTTCGTTTCAAGCTTGATTTGCATATTCAATTTAAGTTTCATTCGTTTTAAGATTTATTTATTCATTTACATTAATATTTATTGTATGTTTGGTTGCATTAATTATTTATTTAATGTCTGTTCGTTTTAAGTTTCATTTATACTTCAATAGCAAAATATTTTTTTTCTTTTTAAGCTTGATTTTCATATTCAATCTAGGCATTACTCGCATTAAGATCTAAGAATGAAAAAACACAAATGAATGTGCATTGTGAGTTTATTAAACATATACTGATATTTAGTAATCAAAATATTAATATTATTTGATTTATTAAAGTTTTAAAAGTAAAAAAAAATATATTTTTTCAGTAAAGTGCAGATTTTGTTCTGGCCTTGGGAAGGCAAAGGGGTTTTGCGCCCAACTTATGTTAATTTCTGCTCGTTTTGAGTTTGATTCGATTATTTATTGTAATTTCTGTTCGTTTTGGGTTTCATTTATTTATCGATGCTGATTTGTGGTAGTTTCACGCCTGCTAGATTATTTGATTTTATTTTTGGTCTTTTTTTTTTAATGGAGTTCTTTACTTTTCTTTGAAAAACTTAATTTTGTAGAAAAGTTTTTTAAATTAATTTCTGTTCGTTTTATATTGACATAGTCTTTTTAGGGAAAAAGAAATTAATACTTTAAATCTTTTCGTTTTTAAGACTTTATAGTTTGGCCTGCTATTTGTATGCTGGAGAAAAATTTTCAGCAATTTTTAAGAACTTTCACCCTTTTAAAAATCTGGACAGAAATGGTACTGTTTATTTTAGTTTCATACCTTCTCTAGTTGATCTGAAATGTAAAACTTGATACCATTCATAAAACAAATCTGTTTACTTTCTTTGATAGCTTGGATATATAAGCCCTGGGCATAATTTACAACCCTTGCCCTGAGGGCTGTGGAGGGGTTGTCATCCTCAAAAACCTAATTTCCAGAACTTAAAACTACGTTGAATAAAATGGCTATCTCAAAGTTTTGATTAGATGTGTTTGGGGAAAAGGTGGGCGTGAGAGGAGGGTTAGTTGCCCTCTAATCACTTTC